>JAWQUT010000069.1:1062102-1094215 GCA_033807755.1 Ellobium chinense | reverse complement strand
CCCCATTCAGGTGATCAAAGCTAACTTGGGATTGAATTTACATGATCGTAAACACCGGCAAAGATAAGCGTCACACTTCTCGCTCCTCCACATCTGGCCAGAGCGCAACGCGAGCGGCGTGTGTCAAAAAGCCTTTACGCAACACAAATGATGGTCATGCCTATGTGAACGATACCCCAGCCAAGTGTTATACAGTAGCGCAGGTAAGGCTCATAAGTGTCAATCATTGCCCAAGCTGAAGAAAGGATAAACTGTGGCTGACAGGGAGCGGGGCTTACTGAATCTTGATCCGTTGATGCTTGCGCGGGTTAAATGACCAGTAGCTAGGATGTCCACTCTGATTCGTCCATGCGTGCACCAAAGGGTCAACTGACTGACAGAAGGCTATGGGGAGGTAGTGTCAATCACTTCTCATGTACCGTAAGGGGGCTAATCAGGACCGTCGGTACAAGCTTCTTTGTAGCTCTCAGGTTTTCAGCTGATGGGCAAAGGTAAACAAGCACTGAGACACAGTACGATAATGACAGCATGCATCATTCCTGTCAAAAACAGCGTGTATATTACGGAGATCTGGCTCCTATTCATCTCGCTTAAGCAGGTTGCCGTCTCGCTCATGTATAGATTTAAGTAGCAAAAATTCTGTTCCTCAGGCATTCGTCTCGCTTAAGCGGGCGTCGGGCTTACGCATGTCCCGCTTAAGCGGGTTCCACTGTACTAATAATTAAGATCCACCTCATTAATGGAATGATACAATAATAATGAATCAGTGCATGTTGAAATTCATATTTAATTATAAGGTAGACCTGAGCTTCAGTGCTAAGATTTTACATTTCTGTCCTCCCACTCCTCGAGCAAAAACGTCGGCATATTGAGATAGATCCATGGATTGCATTTATTTGGTGGGAATACCTTATAGTAGCACAGTTTGATGAACTAGATCTAGGTCATCCAAACAAATTTTAGCCCCAGAAATGTCCTTGGCCACTGTTATGTACCGATATGCACTGACCCCCAGCCTTGCCAGGTGGCCTCCTATTGGTGACGTATGCAGCCATCGGACTTTGAGCGTATCAAGGTCTGTGCGCAAGATCTGAAGAAGCCTATATGAATTAAAAAATAGTAGAACTCAGAAAGTTTTCAGAATAAAAGCTGATAGTGTTGTCGTTTTATGGAAAAGAGTGTATATGCCTAAATCAAACTTATAGAAGAAGTGAAATGCTTTCACATTATGCCTTACTTTGTCAATCATTTAACTGCATATGATTGACTGTCTTGAAAATTAAGCTATAAAATAGCTCAGATGAAAAAATACAGAAGTATTTCAGGTATCAAAACGTGAATTTGACTTAATTTGGTGAATGCGGTCTTTTTCAGTAAAATGGCAGAATGGCCCATTGAAATACCCTTTTGTGTTGACAAATCCTTCTTGCTCTGAAACTTTTCTTGTCTGTTATCTCACCAAGGGGTTTCACGTTGGCCAGGGCAAAAGGTAATTGGGAACCAGGGACCCAAAATACCTCCTCACTATAAGACCAATGAAGAATTTTACTTAATGCCACCTAACCTGATCTCAGAATCTAATCTGACCTATGGAGTATTCATGTATTCTGCAAGTCATATGAGTTATGGGAAGACATTTCCACTTTGTCATAAAAATGAAGGCAAATTTATAAATTTTTAGAGGGAGTTGAAGTTTTCTCAAATAACGCAAACTTTGGAATGCAGGAAAGAATTGGAGATTGGCACACATTCAATGTATTTTTTGGGGGAGGGGAGGGGTTGGGGGTAGATAATGGAGGGGGGGGATGGAGAAGATCACTGTATTTTGAAGTTTAGTGGGCAAATTATGCAATTACAGTCTGAAGAAAATATAGTTGATGGCAGCATGAAGTTTATATATCAACCTGAATAAATCCTCATTTCTTCATAATGTATTCATGTAGCATTATTTGATGTAAATTTAATTAGATTGTGTCCTTTCCTTACTAGTAAATGTTATGAGTTCACCCGATGTTCTTTATCTCTATAGAATCTTTGCTACATTAAACTTCAGTATTCTCGGGTCTGTATTTCATGAAATCTGTGTTTAAATATCAAGCAAACTGGAACCCTTCAACTAGCTGATGTTTCTTAATTTTGGAACTGTTTTTGGAAATGCACAGGTGGCATTTGGTAATTCTGAGGATTTTAGGGTCTGTGTATATAATTATCCTGATTTCTGTGATATTATTTTATTTAGAAATGCCCCCTTTTGTCTTGCATACATTTGCATACATTTTTTAGATTATATCGATTATGTCAGTAAATTGAAAATGTTGCACAATATAGTATGTGACCACACAACAATTTCAGTGACACAAGAAAAGAAAAAGGTGAATAAGTACATTTGCTGCAGATATGTTTGAAAGGTTGAAGCCACATGTTACGTTACAAAATTATATAGTGCAGCTCACAAATCATATTTTAAAACCAGATGAGGACTTTATATACAGTCACATGAACCTATTTCATGATTGAATTTGTCTTTAATTTGCCACCGGAGTAACACATTCACCGTGAATGATTTTTCTTGTGGTCAGCTGCGAAGCATTCCCTGTATCTAAACTGGTAGCACATGAATTGTTTTCACTTCTGAATAACTTCTTTTGACTTTTTGGTTTGTTGCTGCTTGCTGAATCTTACCAATCAGATGTGTGATACCACTGCTCGTTGTTTAGTCTGCAATCCACAGTCACCAAGTTGGGGGCTGCTAAATTTGTCAAATTTGCATGTTTAACTGGTATTTTGTATTTGATAAGAAAACATTTTTTTTTGTTGTTGTTTTTTTTTTTTTTTGCTTGGTTTTAAAAGAAGCATGATATTGGCAGGCCTTAATTCAGTAATTTCTAACAAGGGTTTAGTGACTGCTTGTGGATGTTGTTTAGCATTTCTCATTATTTTTTTACATAAATGTAAATATATAATGCATGCTAATATGCATGGGCTCCAGCTAGTCTAGACAAAGAAGAAAAATGCAAACACTGCATCACATATGCCCATTCAAAAGCCAGGTATACAGTTTTTGGAGATAAAATTATTGTTCAAGCAATCTTTGACAAAATAGAAAAAAACAATTAATGCATGCACACAAACAATCAATTTGTGGGCTTATTTTACAGAGAAACAGTGTCTGAGATGATTATGTTGAGTCACATAAGATCAGTAAAATATGCTGTATATTCCTGTTTATTTCCAGTTTTTTAAATGAAAGTTGATTCACCCTTAGAGACCATGTTAAACCATGTGATATCCTATTATTTGAATAAAACAGTCTTTCAAGTGTCTGTCAACACAATGTAATGCATCTATCTGCTTAGACAACCCACACGGCTATATAATGCAAAGTTTTACACCTATTGCTCTTGTGGTGGCCATAAGCTTTCATCAAATATCGAGGGCTGCCTTCGCAAAGACTGTATCATTATATGAATTTATATAGGAGAAATAAGTTCTTTGCTCAGGCACCCCTCTTTATGTTCCAGCCGCATGGCCCATCTGTGTAGCCAGTACTCTGTGGACGAGTGATAACATGTTGGTACAAATTTTATAATTCTACTGTAAGCAGCAGGTGTGTCAAACAAAATCATGCAGAGGCTTATTATGGTCAAACTTTACTTTTGAATTTGGATGACCAGAGCTGTAATTGAAAACTGAATAATAGAAATGGTAGTAATATTTGTAACTGCTAGGACTTAAGTGATGTCACCATTTTTGCCACAAACCTATGCTGCTTAATGTTTGATTGAAGGACTAAATCTCAATCACTTGAGCCCTCATTATTGCATCTTAAAACATAGGCACATGATAATAGAACAGGGCCCCTTGGATGGACACTATAGAAAATTCTGAGACAATAAAAAGTCCTGGAAAACAGAAAATTAATATTGGGTGTGCGTGTGTGCACCTTTGATATTTTTGGGTGATTTTGATTGCCTGTAGCACACTCTCCTTAACGGCCACTATGTTTCATTTGCAGTGTGTTTAGGTGCATGCTTACTTCTGAATGTTGTCTCTCTAGCTTGGAATCACTAGATTTAGAGATTGCCAGTGAGCCCTATAAATTCACACATTGGCCGGGCAATCCAGACACAGAGTGGACAGAGTTGTTACTGCATTATTTGCAGTTTGTGAAATGATTAAGTATATAACCTTTCTCTTTCCTATTTTCTGCCTCAAACTGGGATGTGATATGATATGGCTTTGTAAGCCAAGTTGGAGTCACCAGCAACATTAGCTTAGACCATTACAGTCAGAAATGTTCAGGATCTTATATGTGCATTTATTATTTTCATTTATGCATAATGATACCTTGCAAACTAGCTGTTTGCATATGATGTATGATACAGCACACTCCTCTGCTATTGTTAAAAATATGCATTATGTACACTTGTCCTCTGCACTTTAAATCAGTCTGATGACCATCTCCAAATTGTTCTTGTGGAGGTGACTGATGTTTTAGGAATGTTCCTAGGACCTAAGTATTTGACCTTCAGTGTAACGTGATCAATAAGTGGCCACCCATTGACACCATAAAACATAATCAAAATAAAATAATACATTTCAGATGAACTAAAAAAGAAAAATAAAAAATACTAACTTTTGTTTACCAGGGAACATAGAAGGGAATGCTTTTCTTAACTCATAACTTCTTTACCTAGACTCATTAACAAATCTGTACAAGGGTGACCTATGTACAAAAACTCAATGGTATGCTTGTACTCTTTAATATTGCAGTTCAAAACTAGAGTTTTTACTTTCTTTGTCATTAGTACTACCAGACGTCTAGTACTATGTTATATGTTGTCATCACGACTTTCAGTGGAGTGCTTAGAACGTTCTGAAAGGGCCACACGTTATAAATATAGACCGTGTTTGTATAAGCATTTGAATTTCAGAGTAGTCTAACATAAAGAAAAAAAAATGGGAATGTTTCGCTTGTTCATGAGAAATTGCTACAAGAGTTCACTGTGGTGATTTGTGATGTGTTCATGAAGAATAGATGTGCACTTTTTGTCAAACAGCCAGGTGGATTCACAGACCACTTTCTCTGTATGGAAAAGAGTAGGGTAAGAATAAGTGGGAAGAAAGGAAAGACACTGATACTGTAATATGGTGTAAGAAGAAAGAAGGAAATAATTTTGGGTCCTTCTCAACTGGTGCACCGGGTCGTAAATATTTTGTTTCGTTCCCAATCGAAGTTCATCTTATAATCGCGTCATTAGCGATCGATGCATCAACTTCCTGAATATCATCATATGATCGATAATAGGGAAACGGAAAGAGGATTTCTGTTTATACAATGCCCGCGATCAGCGGAGAAAGCGCAGTTTCTCAGAAAATTGAGCCTTTTTATATTTTACTTACAGTCATGCCTGTAAATTTAGCGAACAGCTAGCAAATACGATGCTTGAATTTCGGGTGTGTCTAGTACACAATCCAACGCGACTCGGATGACGATAGGCCTAGTCAAGCTTCAGCGTCTCGACTCTAGTTACAATACTGACAGTAGCTGTCCTGTTGTAAACCAGTGAAATGAAGGAATACGAATAAGATCGAAATGAAGGAATACGAATAAGATCAGGAACTGGGAGAGTAAAAGAGGAGATTGTTTTCTCGTTTTTGTGATACGAAAGAGCAGTTTAACCATCCGTAGATCTAGACTAGACCAGAATCCTTTCTAATTGATTTGTGGTTTTATTAATGATAGCAAGCATTTCATAGCCACACCCCCTTGTGATATTAATAAGGCATCCTGACGGGTAACAGTCCATTGCAATCCTGGGCAAGTCATACACATTGCTCCCCACAAGTAGTCATCAGGAAATCACACCTGAAAGAATTGAAATGAAGGGTCAAGTTGAATATAAACTTCCCAAGAAAATGAAGAAACGTAGACAGCTGGACGCATTAGTTGACACCATGAAGCTGCCTCGTAGTCGTAAAAATAGCACTAGTGCACAAGAGTTGCTGGACGGTCATTCAGATTCATCAGAAGTTGATGAATTCACACTTCCACCTGTTGGCTCCAAGAGAAAGAAGTAATACATTTGTAAAATAAAAAAAACACAAAAGATTGAAACTTTTGTATCAGACAGTCTTCCTTCTAAAGTTGTTGAAATGAGGGAAATAACATATATGATGAAGGGATTGCTGCAGAAAAATATCAGAGGCTTATAGGGCTTTAAATGAAAATATATAATGCTAGAGCTCCTTAGCATTTATAATTTTGAAAAGTTAAATAACAGGAAGTAATTACTGGGTAAAGTTTATGCAGGCATTAGTCTAAGGGTATAATTTTTTAGCAAATTATTATTACATCCATCACTAGTCTTTCGAGACTAGACTAGTTGTAAACTTATTTTGATGGACTGATCTTATTTACACAAACTTTATACAAATCTTTTTCTCTACTGCCCGCCAGTCGTTGTTGTGTTTGCCAAAGTGTGGCAGCTCGCATTGGTTTGTTTATGATCACAATGGCATGTCTTTCTACTTGTGTGGGACTAATCTGGGTTCAGTGGCACATTCGACATGAGCTCAATTCTCTCAGGCAACAGCTTACATCAGGTACAGATATTGACGCTGTATTGATTTCATCTATTATGCACTTTGATAAAGAATGAACTGTTTGAAAGAATGTACATTGGATCGTCACAAGCTTGGATGGTCCAAAATGTCAGGTTTATAAAGTGTTTGCGACCAGCATGTGCTTTAGAAAATAAAAGACATGGGAGCAGAGCGTTACAGTTGTACCAACATGTATGCAGGTTTTCCAAGTACATAGTATAGTTATGTTTGGGTCATAGGATCTGTGGCTGATACCTCTGTGATCTGTCTAATTATAAAGAATTCCCTCATTTAAGTTCTAGAATTGATAGTAGCATAATGCAACTGATGAATCTTTGAGAGTAACCAAATTATTTGTACAGATTTCTGCAAAAACTTCAAGTTGAAAGAGAACTTCACACTGATGTCAGCAGCCCAAACATGCAGGCTGTTTTTCATATGTTCAATTTTTGTTTTCTTTTATAGTGATACTGTGCATAAAACAGTTTATTTCCACTTCATACATATTAGCTGTTGGCAGTAAATTAAAAAATTATATCTGCTTGTCTTAGATCATAGAGAGACATTTTTCACAGCTTTCACCTGTGAACAGAATGAAATTTTAAGACCTTGGAGTTTATCATTTATGGAGCAGACCAGTTGCCAGATTGTAACTTAAAAGTTTATAATGGAAAGGACAGGCCACTGAAATCTTGAATTGAATCCATGCCAGCCTCTTGCATTGATAAGACTCAGTAGTCAAGCAAATGCACTTATATATATATTGACATTTTGGTTTGGAATTCACAAAGCTCTCACCTTCTTCTTTTCGCACAGTGTCCATTTACACCCACTGCGTTACAAGCCTTTAGTGTGTTGAAAAATGAGAAACCTCCAGTTTGTTGGGATTTATTTGATCATGCTCAGCCCTTCATTTTTGTCAAACTGTACATAATTTATTCCACAGTGCAATCCTCAAAACAAGCTGATTCGGAAGTATTGAGACTTCAAGGCCAGCTGGCATCAGTAAACAAAACTGTTACGAACTTGAGGACTGGAACAGGAAGTCTGGAGGAAATCTCAACAACTATATTAGATATCAAAAATAAGGTACAAATTATATTCCAAGTAGAAGAATCCATATGAATCCATATTTTATGTGCTCTTTTTGTGTAAAAAAAAAATCAGTCCTGACATTCCTCAGAAATGACTGTGAGATTGAAAAGCATTTTAGTTGTAAATCACAGAATTGCCACAGACCAAAAAAATCTGAAGAAATCATGGAAAATTTGCTGCTAAAATTTCCAGGTCTGGAAGATATCTGGAATCAGCAAAAAATGGTTAGCTTTCATGAAAAAATCATGGAACAATCAAGTTACTGGTCTTGCTTTTCGTAATTTTACAGGGAACTGCTCTTCCCATTCAATAACCATAGCGACAGTCTGAGGAATTCTAGACAAATTCCCGTCTACAAAATGTTGTTTGAATGAATTATTATTATTGAAAAACTTCTGACCACCTGGATGTATCATGGAATAGTCCTAAAATAATTTTGTCACATTCCATAGCAACCCTGAAATTATTTTAATCCTAAGGTCCCTTGCCATGTCAATGTTTTCATTTAAGTTCTCTTGCTGTAGGCTTGAGATGTTTAAAGTTTACTGTAGTAGAACAGCTTGAGATGTGATTTCACTCAGTATGATCAAGATATAACTTAAATCCATGGAATGTAGCTGTAGACAAAGTAAAATCACAACTGTAGTTTAAGAACATGATTTTTCATTAATTAAAGCATTTAACAAACTGGAATAACTTGATCGTATGCTCTGTAAACAGGTTGATATAGTCTATGGAGCTATGTACACCTTCACTACACCATGCTTTAGATTTTAGAAAATTACTCTCTGCATTGCTACATTTCAGCGAAGTGCAAAGGGATATTAGTTGAGGCACTCGGTAATGTTACTGATACTGCTTGTAACATTGTTGTCTGTGATGTTTCATTCCACCAGTGTGATGTTCTACAATTATAGGTTGAATTTTCTACACCACATTCTATGTTGTAAGCACATTTACTCTTGCTACTGGTCTTTTGTTCATGACTACAAAGATTGGCAGCTGCATGCTCTAGACTGTCTCGATGTTCCTCAGGGCAGATTGCAGACCACAAAAGCATCTGCTATAGGGCAGGTTGACATGTCTAGTTGCAGCTCAGTTCTTGGTTTTACCACTGTGCCCTGGAGTTTCTATCAAAGTTTCTTCGTATATCCCCATTGAAATAGTGGGATATACAGTCTTTTAAATAAAAACTAATACCCATTAATAAACATGACATGACTTTATGCTTTAAATTTCATATGTTTAATAACCTAAGTTGTCAGATAAGTATCATCAGAAGTTTTCATTTTGACAGTGGATACATATTTTTGTTGTCCAATAGCTACAGAAATTGGAAACCGATACCACAGTCTTGAAGCAGTCTGTAGCTACATCACAAGATATCTTGGCCTTGCCTCAGAAATTGACGACTCTGACCCAGGTGAGATGGGCATTAGCCAATCAATGTTTTAACTTTTAGGTGGTGGTCTTTCCCAACCTTTGTATAGTCCAAGACACCATCAGCACTCTCCATTCTTATTTTCTGGTTTGCCAATGCCTACATTTGTCCAGTGACTGGAAAATTGTCCCATAAGTTGACTTACAAGGTTGTACACTCAATAACTGTTGGCAGGACTGCAAGCGAGACTTTCCTATGAACCACTCATTGGAATGTTAATCCAGGTATTTGTAATTATGCTACAAGTACTTACAACATTAAATTTGTAATGAGTACAGTAGGTGGTTGAACTGGTGGTAACTAAGAATAAAAATCTGGAAATGAATACTTGTAATTTCCATTGCCCTTCACGATTTTTTTCTTATTTGTTTTTTTTTATACTCACTATAATTCCATGCAGCCTGTGGTCTTCAGGTTTCACATTTCATTGATAGCTTCCATCAACATAACAGCTCTTGCACTGTTCACACAGTCATAACAATGAATTTCTTCCATCATTGTATATACAGTGTAACACTGTGTCTAATGCTGCTTACAAGTTCCCCACTTTCTGTGTTTGACCTTTGATATTTATTGGTATTATCTAATACCTGTTATTGATAGGTTGCTGCAATTTGTACCAGTTATTATACACAGTTGTTTTCATCATCTCCCTTGTCTTACTAATTTTCAAGACACTTTATTCTGTTATTTCAGTCATTTGCATCAATGGGAAGTGATGTTCAAGATATGCGAAGCACACAGAATGTGAAATTTGAAGACTTTGAGAAAAGAATTTCTGCCCTGGAGGTATTTGATGTTTCTATTTCATGCTTAAGTAACACATAGCTTTGAATTACACAAAAGAAGTATTAAATCCTGTTAGTTGAAGAATAGTCTCTGGAAATCTGTCTAATCTGATAGATATTGCAACTAATCTTTTTTGTTGTTGTAGCAAGCTCATACATTGATAGTCTAGTCCAACATCAGTTGAAAGAG
The DNA here is from genome assembly GCA_033807755.1 of Ellobium chinense. Classification (NCBI taxonomy): domain Eukaryota; kingdom Metazoa; phylum Mollusca; class Gastropoda; order Ellobiida; family Ellobiidae; genus Ellobium; species Ellobium chinense. The sequence continues at coordinate 1,084,095 of JAWQUT010000069.1, read as the reverse complement.
CTAGGTTACATGTCAGAATGTCACACTTGTGCTAATAATTGAATGAATTTTTCACGTCATTCCTGAGGTCAGGCTCTGTCATAATGTGGACAAGCAAATGAGAAACATTGACCCTTTTTAGCATAATCACTGTTTAATTAAGTGAGCTTCTCTCATTTTCTTATTTTATTTAGAAACAAAGAGTTTTCATCATTCTCTCAAAACAGAGACCATAGTGATGGATAATGACAGAGTGAGTAGGAACGTTGCAATATGCCCATTTACCTACAGTAGCAGAGACAACTAAAAGAAAAGGATATGAATATCTTTGCAATGCTGGCAGAGACACATCTTTAACACTAGCAGTGCAGGAAGCTAAATGAATGAAATTTTTACAGGTTTTGTAAATCAGACTGTAAAGAGCTGTCATTTTTCAAAATAGTAGTTCGCTAGGGTTTGTGTAATCTATGGGTTTTTATTCTTATTCTATGTTACTATGATAGGCTCATCTTGTACCGGATGCTCCCCAAGAAGCAAGCATGTCACCGCAAGATTCAGTGGACAGCCAGGTAAGTACTAAATGATGAATGCACAGGCTTTAGGTTTTGACCTAAGTTTTGTTTTGATGCAAGCCTTGGTGTTTGTATGATTTAATGTGACCATCAGTTTTTAATAAGGATATAAATCTTCCATTATTTTCTGCTTTTCCCGCTGTTTTGATGATGGTGAAAATTCCGTCTTGATATTATAAAAATATAATTAATGATATAAAAATTGTCATGATTGTTAGTATTGATATTACTGATGTTTCATTCACGGTAATTTACTTAGCTCCTGGAAAACTCCTGCCCAGTCTCAGTAGTTCTCCTCCATTGTCATCACTTGTCGTTTACATCCCTGTTTCAAGTCCTGTTATTTTTTACTTCATGTGGAGCTCTCAGTTAGAAATGCAAGTCTTGTAGCTTTAGCATGCAGAAATATCCATGGATCTAAAAGTACTTGTAGATGGGAAATAGAAATATCTGGAGACATATTCAATCATTTGACTTATTCTGATCTCTCTTTACACCATACTTGTTCACTGGATACGCCAAGAACCACAAGATTTGCTTTTCCAGCAAGTCCCAGAATGCTGATGAAACAATGTTCACACATCACTGTGTCAAATATGTTATCCAGTGGAGCATGTATGCCAGATTTAATGTTGTTGTTTTTTTTTTACGCCTGGCTTATTGGTGTTAATGTTGTGTAAGTAACAATGATCCTGCACAATAATTTTGTTAACTGTTTTTGAGACAATGGCTTGAAGCAGTGCAATCATAGTCATGTGAATATTCAGAGTTCAAGGGTTGGTTTGAAAGAACAGCAGTGGCATAGTTTGGGAGAAAAATAAACTTATTGCTGATGTACTTTCTTTTCAAGTTTTACATGTCAACAGTATATATCTTTGATCTCAGTTTGCTCAGATGCTGAATCAGCAGATGCAGGAGTACAGGAGCAACATGTCATCTGGATTTACAAGTGTGCAACAGACACTGGATCAACTATCGGTATCAGTTTATTATCTGATTTAGACACATGCAGCTATTGATTCTTTTTTTTTTTTTTCATGTTTAACAGTTCTGCAAGTTTTTATAAATTATCAACAATGAAGAGCTCGAAATTATGACATACATGCACAATTTCAAAAGAACGTTACCTTTTGAAGTGACATTCCTCTATGGTAGCCATTTTGAATACTTTCATTTTATGCTATGATAATATAGTTAGAGATGGTGAATTTTTTTTTTCTGAACTGGCTCAGATCTGGTTCGTGAAAAACATTTCAGTCATTATGCTTCTGCAATATATTATATGATATAATATAATATAATATGATATGATGTGATGTGATGTAATATTATAATATAATATAATATAATATAATATAATATAATATAATATAATATAATATAACATAACATAACATAACATAAAGAGAGGCATTAGTCCACTGATGTGGAATCGACCACCCCAGCAGCTCAAGAGTTCAGTGTGAACAGGATCTAAACAATGGCTGGTCTTTTAGTTACCACAGGCACGCTTACAGATCTCTTGTAAGCTATTGCTGGAATTTGCTATTGGCAGAATTTAGAGACAGTGATAGCAGTTTTAGGTGGAGGAAAGGATGAGGAGAATACAAAATATTTAATTTCTGAGCCGGTGTTTGAAATTGTGCAGCCTCATAATACATATTTGTAATGTAATGCTGACATGTTTGTATTCAGGCAAGAGTTTCCACACTGGAAGAATTCACCAAATCTCAGTCAGGAAGTAGCACAGTTGGCATTGATGAGGCAGGAGTTACAGCAATTGTGACCAACTTGCTGGAAGAAAAGGTGAGATTTCACTTGTACTATGGAGAGCTAGCTCACAGGTCTTTCATATGTGTTGACTGGTTTGGAGAGTCTGGGATGTAATTTGCCCAGTCAGGCCTGAAATGCCGGAAAGGTTTTTTCTTCATGAGACATGGGTGCCACTTTCTGGTATGTAATGTTGAAGAAATCTGATATTTAGTTACCACACCGATATTTCCCTCATCTAAAATCCAATGAAAAGTGAATATATATCACCCTAAATGTTAACATTGGGGTAAACCAAAATCAAGTGGAGAATTATTTAAGATTGTTTCACATTAGAAGGAATGCCTGTTACAACAGTGGCATCAGGTCAGAATGCAAAAAGGTAGACTTTTTTTTTTTTTAGTATGGCCAGTGTGATTAGTAATCTGTTGGGTGCAGAGTTTCAGTATGTTCATCTACAGATTTATGGGTACTGAGAAAAAAAAAAGAGAATGTGCAGTCTGTAAACTTGAAATACCAATGAACAAATGATTCTGTTGCCATTGGGGATAAAGAAGATATAGGAAAAATTACTGGATTAAATTTTTAAGGAAGATGATATCAGTATTTGCATTTGACTTAATTTGTGAAATACTTTTACTTTAACATGAATGACATATAGCACAGGAGCATCATACCACAGTTATCTGTAGTCCCTTCTAAAGATTGCCTTGGATAAGCTTTAAACAGTGCTTCTAATACTCTGGCCCTCAATATATGTGGTATCTCTATCTGAATTTGCCTCTTATTCTTATGATTAGATGGCAAATATGACAGCAGGAAGTCTGGGTGCTGGAAGTGGGTCATTGCAGGATTCAAAGCTGACAGAACTCACAGACCAGGTTAACACTATCTTGGAGACAGTGGAAAAGGTAGAATTGTTGATGCTGAAAAGCCTAGATGTTGATTGAGAGGGGTTGTGAGTACAAATTTATTATCAAAGCTGCCAGTTTTTTCATATTTCCTTCCTCCTGAAGTTGCCTTTTCTTCAGAAATCAGTAAAGATATGGAAAAGACTCATTTTCAGAGACTTTTGTACCGTGTGGACAAACTTTCCGGCATTTTTTTTTTTTTTGCCTGTATTACGATGACAGTGTCATCGATACACGCATTTAAGCAGTCTGCTTGGTTGAAATAAATATGTATTCCATTTAGCTTTAAAGTTCTTCCATGATTAAAAGTTTGGTGCTAGTAAGGTTTGTTTTGGGAACTGAATAAGGTATAAGGATCTTCTGTTTCCTTTGTATGACTAAGCTGTGTTCGGAAAACAAAATTTAAAACACTGCGTTGAAAGTTTTTAGTTAATGAAGTTATGATGCTGTGAGGTTTGTTTTGGGAACTAAATAAGGTGAGAGGCAGTGAATGTTGTTTTTACTTTGTGTGACTAAGCTTTATTTGGAAGGCAGAGTTTTGATACCAAAAGGTTAAAAATTTGTTAATGCATTAAGTTATGGTCATATGGGGTTAGTCTGTCCTTTGCATAACTACTATGTTTGGAAAGCCAAATTTTAATGCACTGTATTTACTGTTGTCATCATTTCCAGAATCAGCCCATAGGAGATGTGGTTGTGAAAGGAGATTTTCTGGCATTTAAGGAAATGACAATGGCAAATTTTGAGGTAAGTGTGCCTCATTTTACCTATTATATACTCACAGACTTGAATTCTTGGTTCAACAAAATACTGACATGTCATAATTTGTACATTTAATAAGAACCGGGTTAAATTCCATCCAGCTGGAAAGGATATGGAAACACTGTGAGCTAATAGGTGGATAAAGTTATGTGGCAAGCTGTTCATGAAGTAAGTTCCTGTGTTCTGAATGTAAGGTAAGTTTCAATAACTATGAAGAAATTTTAATATGAAGTGATTAAAAGTAGCTTTAATGTAATTTTTGATATCATTCAGCACAGCATCTAATATTATTCCACATTCTTCCATACAGTAATTTGCAGGCAGTGTCACACTGTTGATCTATAAGATCATGACTTTTCTATGTAAGAAGATAGAAGTACCAATTATTTTGGACTACTTTACCAAAGGAACCTGTTTGCTTCTTTATCTTTGTTCCTGGATAGAACATCCCTTTGGATGGAATAGCTGGGGATGATATTGGACATTACATCATAAATGTATCTTATGCCAAGAGGAGTTAATCTAGTGCCAACAGCGGTTGAAGTCCATGTATCACGTTTTCTCTTCATTTTCACAGCACATGAATGAGACAGTGTTTATCTTGGACAGTGAATTTGAAGTTCTGGCGCAGCGTTTCGATCTTATTGAAACTGCTATCACAAATATCACCCTGGCTGTTGACAACCTGAAGGGAAATGGAACTGGTAAACTTCCCAGCATTTTACATGACATGTTGTCAACAACGTCTGCCCCAACAACAGGTAGGAATAGTCTCACACCAGAGTGGTGATTTACAAGGGGGATGGTAGAGATTGGCATTAACCCTTTTGCTATGTTGATTACGTCCTTATCCTCACCAGCTATGTCCCGGAAGTCTCCCACCTAGTCCTTTGGTTTAAGCTTTTGGGCAGCACAAACATGGGAGAGGCCTGGGATTTTGTTATCAGTGCCCAAAACACATGATGTACAGAAGAGGTTAATACATTGTAGAACCCATGTGAATGACAGCTTATGGTCTTTTTTCAGGTAGTAGTTTTTGAGTATTTGGAGAGTGATGATGCTATTCTCTAAGTTTATACATGTTTCAGGCTATAGTGCCAAAAAGTCTACCATCCAGTTTACTTCAGTGGGTTTATTTTTGTATTAGGTCTCTCCTAGATTTTAAATTCATACATTTATTTCTTCAGAATTTTCAAAGAGTTGTCTTTGATTGGATTGTTTTAACAGTTGCACCATGGATAAAATCATAAAATAATGCTTGGGGTAGAGGAGGGGTAGGTGTGGATCCTAAGGTGCAGCAGTGAAACATGCAACAATGTAGCTGACATGAAAGAAAAAGCGCAGCTGAGAAAGAGGGAATCCTAACTTCCTGATTGTGGTTGTAGATTTGGACTAAATTGTAGATTGACTGTAACAGTTCATGCAAAAGACAGTGATGTGTAAACATAGTTGTTGGGTTCATTTGGTCTATGTGATATCTTGTAGTAAGATAGAAAAGCTAAAATCTTTGTATCTGTCCATTATTAACTTAACTTTGTGATTTTGTTACTGCAGACAACTGGTAAACAATCAGTTTACCGGAAAACAAACCTGTGTAGTAAATTGAAAATGGGCAGTGCTGGCCTATTTAAGATATGTGAAGATCTCGACTGGCCAATGTTAACCACGTAGAAAGCCTTTTTCAGATATTTTGAAAAGTTTAATTGGCGTGAACTTGATCTAATATTTTGTTGCAACTTTCTAGGCATGGGATAACCATCATGTGATTAATGGCGAGTGCATCAAGGAATATGTAGGGGTATCTGTTCTGTCAATTGCTGTTCATGTTCTCTGTTGGAACAATTGCAGCTGCAGAGTGAAAATTTTATTTTTAAGGGTTGTAGAGCTAATAGCTCTTTAATTTTTCTGTTTCACCTATAGACTCTACTGACATGCCAAAGAAGAGATGGCTTCATATTGAGGGAATTGACTCAAGAGCAGGTGAGTGTCCTGGTGTTAAATTGTATTGTAAGAATGGTTGAGTGGTTGAAGAGATTCAAATATGCATGCTGGACAAAAGATTTCAACAGAATGACTGTCTCTACACTCAGGCAGGGCCTTGGAGAGAAATGTCTTTTTCTCTCTCTTTAACTCTCTTAGGACTGACCTTTTTTTTTATGCACCTGAGTCAAAGAGACCTCAGTGTGTATTTTTATATGGACATCTCTAGATTTTCTGTCTTGATGCAGCATAACGAGGAACCAAAAACATACTTTGGTGTAAAAGGAAGTAACCTTGTGGCAGGAAAAAAAAAATCCAGAAAAGCTTGTATATGAATGTGCTTAAAGATACCATAATGGCATGGGTGAAATTTAGTGTGTGACAACTGGTGCTGTTGCAAGTAACAGTTGGTCTAAGGTTATCACCCTTTCCAGAGAAATAATGCACCGTTCGGCTTTTAAATGTGCAGGTTTACTTAGAAACTACATTGCATTTATGATGATGTGTTGTACACCATGTTATGTGGATTACAACTGCTGGGAAAAGTGTAGAGCCCTCCCTTATTTGAGTAGAGTTGTGGTTTCGTTTGGAATGTTTTAGTAGGGGACATCTGCATCTTCCATACTGTTTCTAAATTGGTCTTTAGTGGCATTAAAGAAGGTTAATTTTTTAACTAAAGTATCCTGATCTCAGAAGTGGGTCATTGATCTAGTGTTGGAGACTTGTATCTCGAAAAAGGTATGCGGTCCAGCATCCACAACTATTTTACTGAATATTCTGTATGTTGGTGAGATATCAGCTTCAAGTTAATTTACTGTATTTTTCAGAATTGCATAAAGCCTATCTGAATAGCTGGCCAACAGAGAATGGCTTGCTGGACCTGAATGTCCTAAAGGAGTTTGTTGGAGAGGATGCGTTGAATGCCACAATGATGAAACAGTTTGACACAAATGATGACGACTTATATAGCGAAGAAGAGATGGCAAATGCCTTGGGGTTAGACAAGGACCCAAGATGTAAGTGTATCATGCTCTTAGTGGAAACAGATGTAAAGAGAGAAAGAAAGAGAGAGAGGTTTTATAATAGGAGGATGCAGACAGGTATGCACAACAAAAAAATGAAGAGAGAGCTTGAATATTCATGAATGCAAAATGTATAGTAGTACAGTAGAGCTCAACACAACAAGGCTTTACTCAAAATCTCAGTGAACCTAATAAAAAAATAAATCTTCACCCAAATGCTGTCTTTATTCCTGTAGTAACATGTTATGGTTAATCCGATAATGAGTTTCGGGAAACCTTTCATAATACAGTAAGTGATATGCCACCAAGAAAGGAAGAAATGAGCCACTGCTGTGGCACTTTTCCCTCTTCTTGTCCACTGATGGTCTATTGGTGGAGATTATGTCAAGTGTGTGGTGAATATTGCTTCAGTCAAAGATGATGACAGCCTGCACTGATCCCTGACAACACTCAGTGTTGTAATCAGGTGAGGCCACAGGAGCCAATGTCCAGAAAAAAAAACGCCAGCTTATAAACAGAAAACACAAAACTGGTTTAACCTGCGATGATTTGGCTAGTCCCTTCAATTTCATGTTAACAGAGGTGTACTGTACTGTGCTTGGCCTTTGGTCTAGATCTAATAAGCTTGTGAAACTGGTAAGAATGGGAATGTCTTAGAAGAATGAGCATGAAAGTAAGGTAAGGATGGTTGTATATGCCAGTTTTAAGTGAGCTCTGTTGTAATTAACTAAAGTATGCACAGTTGAAAGGAAAAATAAAAACATTTATTGTTGTTGCTGTAGGTGTTGCAAACTTTGAAGTGACCGATTCTTTATCTGACTCTCTATTTTTGTCTCTAGTTTAATCAGAAAATCTGTAGATAAACCTTAAATTTCCTTGGTTATATCATATTTGTCTTTTCTTCTCTACAGAGTGAGGAGGCCATTTGCTGACAGTCATGCAGAAGATCTTTCAGCATGGTTCAAGAAGCAGTATTCCTAGCAATAAAAAAATGGGAGAACTGATGACCTAAGCAAGTGCACCTCCGTTCTCCATATTGTGTGCATTAAATATGACAGTGCCACATTATAAATTTACATCAATTGACTATATATGTCACAGTGGTGATAAAATACTTAAATGAAACAGAGCTGTGCTTGTTTTGTATCCCAGGGGGTATTCTCTGGCACATGGGAGATTTACTGTCATCAATACTGCAAAATTAATTGTGTAGAAAAAAAAAATTAGGCTAGCTCGTAAAGTTTTAAAAAATATTTCTGTATCTAATATCTAATAACTTATGAGAGTTACTACCAGAACCATGTAGACTTGTAGAATAAGAAAGCTAACGTTTGTCACAAAACAAAAAACAAAAAAGAATCAAACGTTGGAGGTTGTAAGGTATCTTCTAGATGGTCTCTTAACCTTAGAAGCTCTGGCCTCCTGAATTGACCAGCCCCTGGACCTGGGCTCCTAAGCAAAAACATGTTCATGTGTGTATGTGATCCATCCTGATTTACCATAAAATTGGCAGTTCATCATTGTGAACCTGACCATGAGCCTGATTTTGCAGAGTTAAGCTTTATGAGAAATATTCCTAGTAACATACCATCACTACCATTTTTGAATCAGCAAGTGGAATAATGCAGCACTTCACCAAATCATGTCAAAGGGATTAATCCTGAATTGTCATTAAAAAAAAACATTTCAAGTGACAACATGTTCTTTGTGCCATTTACTATGATCACCTGATATGTACAACACTTGATCCACCTGTGTATGGGAGAAGGATAGAACAGAATGTTTGTTTGAAAAGAGAGAGAAAGCGTGAGAGATCAATGCGGAGAACTGGGAAGTATTTCAGACGAGAGTCTATTACTATGTTTATATTTGGAAATGTTATATTTCTATGAGCACTATATTGTAAAAGTTACAACATTTCCTGATGCATGTGTCCTTGTGATTGTCAAAAGTAGTAGAAATGAGACTGCAGAAGCAACATATTCCATGCAGTGGTAACAAGCCAGAATATATAAGTTATCACCCATGCTTTCACAGTTCGTCTTTTTGTGTAACATACATTGCATGCATTTTTCTTCATATCACATACTGACATGTAGAGAGAATGATGTGACAAGGCAGTGCAGATTGCTTTACATAATTATTCTTAAGTTAACAAAAAGGCGGACCCCTAGATATGCCACTTAGTCAGCTGTGTTGAATGCTCCATACCAAGCCGTTTTATTAAACTAATATGATTTGGAAAAGATACTTCAGTTTGCAAGCCTTAAGTGCTTGGTTTTGTGTTTTTTTCAGTAAGATAAAGAGCCAACTGAGATGCAGTTACGGTGTTACAGCAAAATCAAGCCACAGGGTTCATTCCACTTTATCATGATAAAAATTGTGGACTTTTCAGCACATCTACATGCCACCTGGTCATAGTGTGAAAGAGTAATCTACTATAAAATTATCAGTCGCTGTAAACAATAAACAAGAAAGGATGGAACGGACCTCTTTGTCACTGTAGATTCTTTAAAAATATTACCTTAATTATAGTAAAATTATAAAAATAAAGACGTTTGCTTTTTTATTACTAAAAGAAGCATAATTTAAAGATTCTTGCTTCAAAAAAATTTAGGACTATTTAAGGATCTACAACCAGTTTCGCATACATTAAGAATTTAAGGACCTTAATGTTGTTCAGGACCTTTAAGGATCTACATGAACCCAGAATCAGTTAAAAGTATGTCTGCATCAAAATACTACATTGTAGCATGTGTGAGTGGCTAAACACCTCTACTTGATTTGTATGGTGGCAGAATGAGACAATTAAGTAGTAGACTAAGCTGCATTAATGAAAGTCATATTGCCTTAATAAAAAGGAGTAAGTATTTGGAACCCTGGACCAAGTGACTAAATAATGCGGTCTGTTTGATGAGATAAATGCATGTCTTTAAATTTTTGTTATTATTCATGAAAATTAATGGCTTGTTACAGTGTTTGAACTTTGTTTTTTTCTTTGTTATTATTATGATAATGTTAATATGGATATTATTCTCTCTTCCTGAATGAGATTGATGCATACTTCCTTACTGTTAACTTTGCTTTGATTTGCTTGAAGTATTCTATGTACAGCCATTTTGACAGTTACTTTGTTTCCCTGTTTTGAGAGTTCAATTTCTGGCCTTTCAATGGCAAGTCCTCCACCAGCTTTCTAACAGGTACTTATGTATTTCTGACTTGTGAAGACTATGTTTCAAACATATGTGTAAACAAATTCACAATTTTGGGCCCAGATGATCCTCACTGAATGGGGCACCTTGCCTTAGCTGACACTAAATAAAGCCAAATCAGTCAGTTGTCAGGATGCTGTACGTTTACGGCTGTGCTGTTGAAGAGTTTTCAAAAGGCTTCTCTGTTGAGTGATTCAGATCTCACCCAGTACTAATGGAAATAACTCTCAGCTTTATCTAGGCTTACCTCATTAGGATTGCTTGAGCAGTTGCTGCATGTTAGATTTAATACTTAGGATGAAACTTTATTATTCTGATCACAGTATCAAAGTGAGGCCATCATAATTGCCAAGACACATTCATGTGACGTGTGTGTTCATGTGTGCGTGTGGTGCACTTGTATATATTACTTTCAAATCCAGCAAACTTATCTGCAGCTCATGTGAAGATTATTGAGTGTTTTCAATTTCATTACAATCCTGCAGGAGTTTTCCCATTTTTAGGGGGCCACTGTATACAAGAGAGTATATCAAGAGTTGGCAGAATTGTTCATGAATTTTCAAAGCATAATTATGAGCTCATGGAGTTAATTGCTTGGTGTTCTTGTCTTTCATAATGGGCTACGAAATGAAATTTCATTTGGTCTTGAAATTTTCATAGGTGTGAAGTACCAGATATTTACACACTTAGTTTACGAGGGAGACAGCGAAGTTCAGGTACTTTTCAAGTACGTTTGTGCTGTACAAGGCTAGGCATTGCAACAGGAAACACAGCAACGGCCTGCTGTGTTCCACATTGCAATCTTAGTAATCTTAGATGTGAAGAATTTGCCTTGTTCATAATGGTTAAGGCTCCACAGCAACGGCCTGCTATGTTCCACATCGCAATCTTAGTAATCTTAGATGTGAAGAATTTGCCTTGTTCAGAATGGTTAAGGCCCCACAGCAACATCACTTTGCTGCTTGTAGTGCATTTTGTTAAGTAACTATTCTGTTATGAAATTGTTATGGGTTATCTGGTTAGCTGCAGGTGATTTGTTATTCTTGCTCCAGAGCTAGATCATATCTGCAAAACATCATCATCTTGGGCTTGTGACATACTTTGATATTTATGCTGTTTATTGTGTGAAATTCGATATATTTATATATACAATTGTTATGGTTTGACATGGCTTGTGATGACACACTTTTATGACAACATTATTTGTCATGTACACATTATATGACTCTCATCTCTGAAATGTCAGATGCCCGCCCTATGCATCCCTCATCCTCTTTTCCTCTACCCCACATTGTTAATAAACACGGTCTACACACTATCTAGTGTGTAGACCGTGTTTGTTCCCATAGTGTAGTGTTCCAGATTCATGTGTCTGTATTCATTAACAGGGATGCTACATCATAGGAGCTGCAGATTTTACTGACTGGCATTAAAAACTCTCCACTACAGAAAAATGCCTGTAATAATGGAATTTAACAAAGCCACATCTTTATTTAGACATACTACTTGTCCTTACTGAGAAGTTAAAACAGGTATTTAATTCTGAATTGAAATGATTCCTTGAGGTTTACACCTACCACTGTTTGAGAAAAGTCCAGTGATCAGCTTTGCTCTATGGTGAGGGTTTTCAAATGTCATTTGATAAATATTATGCTGGACAGTCACTCCTGTTCCTGTCAACTCCCCCACTTTACCATTCCCATCTTAACCTTTCGCCATAAATTCATAAGTCATTTCTACACCTACCCCCTCCCCTTCGCTCAGCTACCATATCTTAAATTTCAAATCATTACTCTCATGTGCCCCCAAGTCCTTTACCTCACTCAAATCCTTAAGGGCCACCGTCCTATTTCTATCATTCCTCACCAATAAAAATTCTAAAGACCTATTTGTATGTTCGTTAAAACACCTAGTCTCAGTTAATCAGCTGTTTCTAGCCATCCTTACTTGTGCTGATATATCTCACCTTTGGATGTTGAGATCCACCCCATCTGTTCATCTGGTCTTTCAGGCATGCAGAACCAACTCACTTTAGACATGTGACCCTGTGATTTTTTTTTCCGGAATCTCCCACCTCATCCAGAGCCACCTTTATTATATTTGTGGGGAATTGCATCCCTGCAAATTTAATCATATGTGAAATTTTTCAAAAAGTACATTTTTTATTTTTTAATCAGGTCATTTTACAGGTGCTTTCATTGAAACTAAAACCCACCCTCAAAATTTGTTGAAAAAAAACAAAAAATTATAATCTGTTTGCAGGATTTGTTTTACTACAGGATAATTAAAATTGGGTTGATAATAACTGAAATTTTGTTTTATTCAGCTAGGATCTTTATGAGCGAGGTTTATGTTTAGTTCCCATATCATCTCAGATACATAGAGTTGCACTTCATACATTCAACAATTGTATCGAAAATGCACCTTACAAGCACTCATATATTTCAGCTGTAGATATATATTAGTCGTCCCCACCCTCTAGCTCTTAGGTGAACCTACCACCCCACCAGTCATTTATAATGTAAAAAAAAAAAAGTTGTTCATTATTGTAATTGTTAGGATGATTATTTTTGTAGTCAACGATTTTGAAGTCTTTCACTTGCTAGTGGTGTGATCTAGGAAATTGTTGTGTAGTATTGATACTTATTACTTTATGCTATGTTTGCAGTAAGCTACATTTTTCTTTTTGTTTTGGGCTGTAGAAAGTAAGATAGTGTTAAGACTTATTTACCTGTATATACATCATCATAATGGATTTGCAAAAACATTTATGTTATTTATGGTAATCAGTGTCAGCTTAAAGAAAGGAGTGAGCTTTTTGAAGTTTTGCTGGTGCTTCATTAGGCAGGAAAATGACTATAGTTCAAGAGTTCTGTGGTGTTCCAAAAATGTCATGTTAATGAGGTTGAATCAAAACTTGGGATTTTCTATGCATTAAATGAAGTAAATTACACCTAACTTCATTGACATAATTTTCAATATACCAGGGATTTGAAGTTTACTTTTATGTCACATAGATTTGAGGATTATTCATACTTGTATTAATTTTTGTATGGAGGGATTTTTGTCATAAATATGTCTTGTAAAGGTTCACTTTGTTTCGTTTAATTAAGTTGCAGTGATTTGTCTCACCATGCCAAAGCAACAATCTGTAGCATATATTCATTTTTTCTGCTAGTAGACATGATTGATATGGGTGTTTCTAATCTAACAAGGAATATCTTTAAAGCTGTTTAATTTAAATCATTGTCTATATAATAGGTGGATGCCGATTTTTAGATGCAAAAAACCCTCAGTGAGCTTTGGACATTCTAGATCAAAGTCTTATAAAAAGACCTACATAGTTGATTGCAAATTGACATCTTTCTTCAGAGTCACTTTTACACAAACAGTGGCTTCTATGCATATCAAAGATCTAGGAGTTGTGTTGGTAGTGTGTTAAATCAAACTGCTAGAACATGATAATTCAGCATATTAGCTGTGATAGATGTAGATGAAATGCTTTCACAAGTATTAATACAGTATAACATTCTGTAATTTCATTGGCAATACACGTATAAATCATATTCCTGGAGATTTTCAGGAACAACTGAAAATCACACATGCATTCCTGGTAGGACTTTGCGTGCAAAAGATGAAAACATGTTGGAACCAAATTTATGCATGGTAAAGGTAAGGCAGGTTTTGCTTTTTTATTTTCAGCAACTACAAAACACACATCATCATGACGTCCAGCAATGACTTAAGTTCCATGCAATGTCCATCCCAAATTTCATGCAACTAAACTGAATGGTGTGCTTTGCTACATGGATTCTCCCACCACCAACATCATAAGTTAGTTGAATTTAAAAAGAGTTCAAATTTGCAGAAGCCTTAGTCTTTGGAATTACACTTTGGGAATTGGTTTGTCAGGTTGACATGAGCAGCTTCGGGTGATTGAATGAAATTGGTTCATTGCATGTCCCTATATTGATAAGAAAAGTTTTGGGGTAGTAATCTCATACATGCCATCATAGGGACGTTACAACAGGCCACGATGATTATCACTCTGAAGTCACCAGTGTAACAGATCTTGCTTTTTTTTATTGCAACCACAAAGCCTGTGACAGCATCATGATGTCCTGTGCGATTTCTTTCATTGCGGTGCTCATTCACAAATAATATGCGGTAAAACAGACCAATGAGCTTCGTTGCAATGGACATGAATGCCACTTTTCCAGAGCACGATAAGATTTCTGGATTCCCAACTCGTGAATGTTAAATTAAAAGCCTCTCAATTCAGGTGCATACATCTAGTCAAGACACCTTTAAGGTCATCTCAATTTTTCAACACATTCTTCTGTTCAGCATATTTTTATCCTTATGTCCCATGTTGGTGACACAAAATTTATAGCTTTAAGTTTAAGCCGGTACATATAAAAGTTGCTGCATCTCCTGTCTTGGTTTTTAAAGAAGGACAGCATAATTATTGTTTTGTAATCTGTAGAAGATATCTTTAGGTTTGTGCATGCCTCATACTGCATCTCAATGTGAACGAAATTGCCACCAGTTTTTTTGGTAAGAATGCAGAGCATTTATTGCTCATCACAGCGGTAGCATTGGATTTGTAGTTTTCAGTTGTTTTGGACGTCAGGCACCACACTGATATGTTAGTCGTAACACTGCCCGCTGTCAAATAATGATTGTTTAAAATGCATCAAGAGAGATGCTAGTAGATAGTGCTGAAGGATCAAACTTCTTATAATGTTAGTGTCCACATTGTGTAAAAAAATAGTAGAACTAATACTGCATGCACATAACAACTCATTAAGAATCCATGTTTTGTGGGATTATTTTAAAACATTCTACTATATTCTCCTTCCGCAACTTTAGTTTTTATTGGAAAGAATTGCTACACATCAGCAGTTAAAGAATATTTGTGTACCAGGCAAGTTGCTTCACCATAAGAATATTCTTTTCCCAATAGTATTTTATCATTTTGAAATGTTAATATCCAGAATTCCGTATCATATCTGTCAATTGAGTTTAACCTATTTATGGAAATTTTATTTAGAACTTGCCAACTAATTGTGTAGATAATGTGAAAAAAAAATTGTTGATCTCTAGACTTACATTCATCATTGCTGGGATCTCTGACATCTAAATGTGCTATCTTGTTCAAGATCACTGCATCATATATGAGCTGAGCTTGCGTGCGATTTGTTTTGTCAACATTACATAATGAGATTCAATAAATGTGTGAGTCATTTACAAGTTCACTGACTTCAATGTGGTTTGGAATGAAAGTTGGAAGACTGTGTGGCAGGAATGACATTCTTCATTCTTGTCACCATCGAATGAAAGTCAAGGAACAGCATGTAGGTCAGTTCTCTTTTGAGGGAGAAAAGCAAAAAATGGTTGTTTGCCTGCATGGAACAAAAGAAGTCCACTTCCAGAACTCTTATTACATAAATTCTCATCCCATAAGATAATTAGCATGTCACACTGATATATTTCATTTCACATAGGCATACGTTTTGCCTTTGCTTCTTCAGGTTGCTCCAACAAGACTTTCAGAATAGATATTGTGTGTCTGGAAGCTGGAACTCATCAATCTCTTTCAATAAATGTTTAAATTTGCCTTTTGAACATTTAAAAGTGATCTTGACATTAAGATTTTATTTTATTTTTTGGTCAAATCCATCTTCTCCATATTCTTCTCTGGCACATATTTAAAATACAGTACATGTCCACTCCCAACATGTTTATTATGAAAAGACTTAACACAAAACCCACTATATTAGTATTACAAATTGTTTTGCCAGGACAGACTTTTGCCTTTATATTGTTTCTGTTTATTACAACATGTTACTACTACTAGCCATAGGCTGAAGAACACACCTGTTATAAAGCATTTCCAATTTCTCCTCCACCCAATTTTTTTTAAAACCAGAGTCTCTCACTTCTTAAAAGTCACGACCAGACAAAAATTTGTTATTCATAATTAATCAGTCACAGCAAGATACTCGGTGACATATGATCTCAGATGCCATCCTATGAATATAGTTTAAGGCAGGTGACCCTAGTATTTCCTTATCATGAATAACCTGAAATACAGTAATTGCTTAATACAAAATGATTTAGTGGGTCCCATACATTCATAGTAAACATGTTCAGGATTTTGTCATTCAAACACGAAGCAAAATAACACAATAAGTTTTATTTATGACACATCTGTAATTCTGTTTATCAACCATATTAAACACATTTCTCAAACTTATTAAAACAAAACCAGTCTAATGCACAAAACCGTCTGCACCACTTTGTAAAATTTCAGGTTTACACAGTTTGCCATTTATCCAGACACCTCAAAACTGGCACAACATAAGGGACCTCTCTCTTGAAATTTCATGGAATTTCCTTGATTAGCATCTTCTAATTCATCCACTTTGTTCTTTCAAACTAAAATCACTTGTCAGCTCAATATCACTGTCATACTAATCATTCATGCCAGTAACAAATGCACTATGACTAGCACTCAGCACCCACATCAATACACAGTATTGTAGTATCTCTGATAATCTTCGTCCTTTGGTTTTAAAATACATCTATCTTGCAAATTTACAATCCAGCCAGGTTCAAGTCCATAGAATATCTGTAATGGGTCTTTCCTCATCAGAAGCATCTCCTTTTCAGGATCAGAGCTCAAATCTGGAAGTTTGTATCCATATTTCTGAGCCAACTTTTCCCGAGCTAAAAGAATTTTCTCAGGGTCTGCGAGATATCCACGGAAGTTTGGATCAGAATAAAAGTCAAGTGCATCCTAATGGAAAGAAAAAAAAAAGAATATAAATCACTGTCATTGCAGAATGTGCTTGAGATTTGTTTGAAGGTTTGTCACACACTTCACAATGTTTGAGATATGAGAATACAGAAGGTATACAAGTCAAACTGCAGGCAGTGTTTGACATACATACTTCCAGGCTCTGACATACATACTTCCAGGCTCTAGAATCATTGTGCCAACTCCTAGTTGGACATCTTAAAAGATACAGAGGAATGTAACATCTGGAGTAAATTTGCTTGTCTTTCTCAGATACAGAGAATTTTTGAATCCCACCTTGTAATTAATTCAGAACCCTCTATTTTTTCGTACTGATTTGTGGGAAGGAAAACTTGACTATTCCCTAGAAATAATGCCCAATTTTTGCATGACCTTAAGTTTTCCAATGGATTACTGTACTATGGGTTTTGATTCCGAACAAGCAGTGTCAATTAACAAACATTTTGAGCAGAATATGCAGAAAAATGTCAAATCTGAATTTGTTTAGCATCCATGTGGAGGATGTTACTACCTTCTGTGCTTGATGCAGCCAAATTGTCATTATGAGTAAATATGAGGCCAAATTCCTCAAATCTCTCAATATTTGAAAGGGGGCTGACGTCAAAAAAAATTGCTTGGTATTTTTCTCAATCATTATGTTTACTTTCAACAAGAATGTCCTCTTTGAATACAATCAGTACCATAAACAGAGCAGTGTAAATATGCACTGACAGAATCTGATTGTTTGTGTTATACAAATATGGCCACAATACAATTAATCACATCTTCAACTTAATCAATACATTTTCAATAACAGAATGACATATTTTAATAGCAACATTTCCCAAGCTTTCAAGGAGTTACAGCTGATTTGCATCAGATACAAAGCATATTTCTGTATTATGAATTGTGACATATGGCACAGCTTTGTGATAGTACCAATGTAACAGTGGAGTTACCTGTGGAGGTAACTTGCACTTGGGAATGGGCTGTCCTTTCTTGAAGAAGGCCAGTGGATCAAAGAGAGCTGCGAGACTCTGGGGATCGTAGTATCTTGTTGTGATGGTCCCTCCATTTTTCTCAATGGCAGCTATCACCAATTCTGTTGTCCACTGAACTTCAAGGTTGATCTTTGCCGCAAAGATGTCACAGCCCTTTGAAAAGACATTCATCATGAAAAAAAAACTGTGCCTATAAGTAACATACAAAGATGTAAAATTCCAGGATGCATTCAAGTGTGATGTCTAAATAACACAATAAACTGATTTCAGGGACATAATTCTATTACCAAAAACACTTTACCTTGACAGAGTTTTAGAAAACCTGCACACATTTCTGGAATCGAAGAACTTAGATCTTGTAGCATGGCCAGACAAATCTACAGACTTTAACCAACACCTGCAGCTGACACAAGTGTCAGATAAATCCACTGTGTCTAGTCCAGACAAGTGAAGCAAGTATCTTTCAAGGTGCCGAACATAACAGAGATCAACAAACAACTTCAACAGCAAAGAATAATAATGTGTAATCTGACAGTCATGGAAACCTACCATCATGAGAGTTAAACACTTTTATTTAAATATCCTGCAAAGGACTTCTTCAAAAACGTTTAGTCTGTTTTAGGACATTTTCTCTAATGATGACTAACAACAAATCCTGGAACTGTTTGGGAGCTGAACATTAGACTATTCTTTAGTGTTGGATTAGTGACCAGTGTATATATTTTTGCAGTTAAACTTCCTATGGCTTAAAGGAAAATACCAATTTTCATTGTACAAGCATACTTGTGCAGTTCTTCGTAACAGACAGACTAGTTTTCTGCAGCCTGCCATTTAACCTAAATGGAACGAAAAAGTACAGCCTCCTCTCCACATGGTTATTTTAAGGTATCATATCGATGATTGCAGAATCATTTTTATCAAGAAAAGCTGAAATCCATGCCATGATTCCTGTTCAATACTCCCGAATTTCTGCAACATCTCATGATGCATGCTGTTTCCCTGAGCTAGCACCTGCTCTTCCCCCTCATTTAAAGTGACATGGCAATAAACTGTAAGAGCTTCAACAAAAATCTAACCAGGGCTGACCCTCTGATAACAGCTCTTTAGGTTGCTTAAATATAGGAAGTACAGAAGTAGCACATAGTATTTTTGCCAGGTTATATGATTTGGGGGAAAACATTCTCCTCTAGTCATTAATATGAGGGGGTAGCTGGTACATTTTTAGAGGGATTTTAAATTTTCTCAGGCAATGAAAACTTCGGAGTGCAGGAAAGAAGGGAAGATGGACAGATATTCAATGTATTTTTAAGGGAATTTTAAAAATTTTATGGGAGAACTGTGTGATTGTGCAATCTGGAGAAAACACTGAATACACACCTCTTCAGTGAGGTTCACCCCAAAATGGTTTTTGGAAACACTGAAAGAGCAAAGCCTTGTGTTACATATGGACGTGATATCCACTGGTCTTGTCACATCTATTCTGTTAGTATCTATCATTCGCTGCAGTTCAAGCAAGCTGACAGGTGGGTACTGACGTCGCACGCTGGTGGATGAAAAAAAATACATTTTCTAAAGAAGATTCCTGTGAGCAAAAACAACCCTGTAAAAGAACTTCACTTGGTGCTGTGTGATAGCTCCTGCTGATGTCAGAGGACCAGTTCTTTGTGCATCTGTGGGAGTATTTAAGTTTCGGAAAACTGAAGTCTTTAGCAAGTGTCACTTTGTGGAAGATTAATTGTCCATAATAAAATAATGAACAGATAGGCCTCTGAACTAATATAGCAGTTTCTCGGTAATATCTCCGAGCTCAGACAGATGATGAGAAAAAATGGATCTTGCCCAAGGATTCAAGGGAGTTCAGTTTCACTTCTTTTCCAGTGTATCTTACTGAGCTTCTAAAACCATACACTCCAAGAAAGCTAAGACCTGAAAATTCAAGTCCTTAGATTCTTCCATGTACTAACCTTAAAAAAATTTGGAGAAGCTGCTCGTCACATACTCCATCCCATCTACATAGAACACTCTCCCAGCAGACATGAAAACAACTTCTTAAATAGCTTTCAAACCAATTTGAAAACATCTCATCAAATATTACTGACTGGGGTTAACCATGGCTACAGTTTGTGACTGCTCATCTGCCACTGATTAAAAAACCATGCTGCCAATGAGAAGAATCACCCATTTCAGGAATGGGTGACTTTACCTGAACTGTGTTATAGTATGGTACATTCATGTACATAAGATCTGACAGGAATAATCATAAAAAGCTCCACATTCTGTCACTAGAAGAAATTAGCAGTCATGTTAGAAAAACAATGATGTGAAATTCATTGTGGCTAGTGAGACCAGGATCATAAGTGAAAACAGTTATTGCAGCATGGATGTCAACAGTAATTATTATAGAGAGGAAATTTTTTAGTTCTTTTTAATAGAGCAGATCAAAATAAAACAAGATATTAAGCAGTCAGATCTTAGTTGGAAACTACTGTTCTAGGATGGACCATCTGAGTGTGACCATCTGTAAAATGATCCCTAGTGTAAAATGACTTACGCGTATTGTCCATAATATCTCTCTGATGGCACTGAGTCAATTAGTGGTCTCTGACCACCTTCATAACCAAGTGGGTCCCATGTGTTACGTGCCCCCTGTCCTTTGTCACCTCTACCACCCTTTGTGGAAGCTCTCTTAATTTGCTTTCTCTGAAAAAAAAAAAAAAAGAGTACCAAGAAATGGTGAATGATAGATAATTATTCCTAACAACTGCCTTCACAGAGAAGACCAATTCACCTGTCATGGGTTTCAATGTCACATATTTTACATAACATTACGCTAATTATGCAGTAACTTTAAACAAATAATAACTAGACCTGCTGGAAATTGCATTTCAACCTCCCCAAAATTTGCACCAAGAATTGCAAACTTTGCACACAAAGACTTCAAAGAGTGGCAAAATTAGCCAAAATTTGCAAAAAAGTTCTAAAATTTGCATCATCTACACATGAAATTTTCAAGCTCAAGATAATGTCAAACAAGTTCTTGTAGTTCAGCTCCATCATTGTACAAATTTCCCATTTATAAATCACTGTTATCAGCTTTTACAACTTTTAGACCTATTTCTTGAAAAACACTCGGCAATGTCTAAGGACAGCCCCGCAACGATAAAGATACAGTTCATTTAGTCATAGACAAACCATGGACTATATCGATATTTCGACTAAATCGGTGCCATTGTTAGAGAAAGCCAAAAACTCACCAGTGATCCGCACTGGATCTAAATAAGTAAAGCAAGAAAACTATAACAATTTAACAAATTTAATGCACAAATTTTCGGACTAGCGTCCTTCTTCAGGTGTAGAAAATAGTCTAAATGAACTAAGAATGAAATGTCATGAAATAAAAAAAGACAACCTATGATCAATAGTCATTCCCAGGGTCAGGGTTAGGGCGGTTAGAGTTAGGGTTAGGTTAGACTATGTCATGTTGTTGGTTCGATGTGTAGTGTGTTGCATGCAGAAATCTTTCTGGCACACATATATATGGAATTCCTCCCGAAAGCTTGTGGAACATTGATAATGAAGAGGTCATGGAGTCACATATCGATATTAAACTAGCACAGTCCATGTCTAGATCTAGACTAGACTAGTCCTAGTCTAATCCTTAGCTTAGGCTTGCACTGGCACTGCAATGAAAGACAGTGAGTTGAGTGAGGAAAAAGTAGGAAATACATCAGTAGCTTCCATATAAATTAGAAGAAAAGTTGCTTAAAGCAATTTTCAATTATATCTTACATATTTTGTGGTAGGCAGGTCTTTGATGTTGCCGAGAGAAACTCTCGGCAAGGATTTGATAAGTTCCAATGCTCTCTCGGTGACTTTGGACGCCATGTTTGCTACATAAATCCTTCTATGCTTTTCGCAAAGGAGAGAGTTCTCCACTATAATTCTTCTTGCGGTGTATTGCAAGAATTTGACTTCAGATATT
>JAWQUT010000069.1:1049233-1056733 GCA_033807755.1 Ellobium chinense | reverse complement strand
ATGATGCGAGAAGAAAATTCACACAGTCTGTTTTAACTTAAACTGACCAGGTCACAAACGGTCAATGAAGTTAGGTTGCTATAACATATAATACAAATATCAATATAACCAAGAAAACGATGCATTGTACATTGTCATATCTAGTATTTAAATTTTGTTAATGGAAATTTCATAATATCACTGGGAATCCTGAGGCCACATAGTCAAGAAAATGTCATTTCTGGAATCCACACTGCAACAAAGGTATATAGGCTGGAACTATCCTCACTGTTTAGAGCGTTTCATCTTGGACAAAGTCTGGTAAGCCATTGCTCACACTTCTGTGAAGCACAAAATTCACCGTCTTCGTTCATTTTATGCAAGCCAATCTCGAAATTCGAATGGATTGTTACATGTTTATTGCGGGATTTGGTGCTTTTGGTATGAACATTCCGATCAGCTGTTCGCTCTGGAGTAACTGCTGATGAAGTTTCCCTAGCTTCATCCCCACTACACGAATGACCGTGCCGGCGGAACCGATGAAGTTCATGCCTCTGATAATCTTTCATGGCTGAATTCATGTCACAGTAACCAGTTTCGTCTTCCTTGTCACCATGTGACAGACCCTCTTCCAGAGTGCAGCGGGGCATGAAGATGGTAAAGGTCGCCACTTTGTCTGATGGAGTTGTGTTAATCTCATGTTCGTTGTCTGCACTGCATCGAGTTACTGCGGGAGTTGTGGGCAAAGAGATGCTTTGGCTATTGTCCATATCGGAATCTCTACGTTTGATGGGAAAACTGGCAGGAGAAAGATCTTCATGGGCAAATTTGGAGAATCTGTCTGCCTGGGTCCGCTTTTGAGTCGCAGTCATTGTAGACGGCGGTTTGGATGGGTGGTCTCCTTTAGAAACTAAGACACCAGCAATGTGTGTTTTACCTGCTCTTCCAGGGACATCTATGATATTCTGCCTGAATGAAGTACATCTCTCAACCTTTGGAAGATTTTCAGAATCTGCATCTATGTTGCTGCCCTTTTTACTTGCTAATATGCGCGACAGTTTATTTTGAGATTTCTTTAATTTCTTTTTCAACCGCAAAATATGAAGTCGATATTTCTTTGCGCTTCCAAATCGTATCCTGAGTGAGTCATCCATCTTCCTGCCTGCAGTTAGTTCTTCAAAATCATGACTATTTCTGTTTCCAGTGTTGTCTTCAGTATATTTCTTATGAACAAAGCTTTCAAAGACTGTTGGTCTACGGTCTTCCTTGGAGAATTTTGACTGAATACGCTTCTCAGATACTCTTGATCTCACTATGTGTTCTTTCGTTGTCAGGTGTTGTGAGGTTGGCTTAGCAGGCGTTGAAGTCGCTTCATTCCATGACTCTGACCCGGTGACTGAAGAGCCGAAAAGTGTATCAATTCTTGCCAAAAGAGCGTATGACACGTCACGAGACGTCGACTTTAGCCCGTCTCCATAAAGTAGCCAGTACTCAAGACTGACGTCATACGTGTCATCAACATTTCGATGGTTTCTCGATTTGGAAGGTTGATCTAATGCAGATTTTTGCTCGAGAGGCTTCTTGTTCTTTGCTCTTGTAGGGACCAGTTCTTCAGACTGGAAGTTGGTGACCACCGGTGATCTTGCAATGTTTGTGAAAGATGACTCCTTGGAATTGGCCAAAGTTTCAGAAAATGATGCTCTACTGGTTACTCTACCATGAACAGCTGGTGCTTCAGAAGTTTCAATGGCCGGCAAAGAACTTTTATTTGATTCTGCCTGGCCTCCTGAGTGAGCAGGACTTTCTTTGTTACTATGTCTTCTAAAACTGGAAGATATTGGTAGGCTTCGCAAAGAGTCTCTCTGCGTCCTCTGATTCTCAGAATGCTGATTACAGAGACGATGCAGAGTATGCCGTTTCTCAAACTGACTCATAAAGTCGTTGTATCTTTGTCTCGTTGATTTCATTTTCAACTAAACAGTATTTGAGCAGAAAAAGCTGGCCACGTCCATTTCTAATTAACGGTTAATTTTTAAGAACGGCAGTTGGAATGCATTCACATAATAATCTGTTCCAGAGCATGTTTCCCCTCCCAGAATGAAGCCAAAAGCAGTGCCCAGCTGAATATCCCCACAAACACAGCCATAAACGATACATTTAACAGCGTCTATAATGGCCAACGTGTTTGGCACCACAGTCCTTTAAAGGCAGGCACTTAAAGAGCTGATTTCATTGGCGACTCTAATCAAGCTTTTATCTCATTACCAGGGTTACTATTCACCTGTAAGCTTGTATTGCTCAATGGCGTCAACTCTTAATCAAACGGTTTAAACTTAGTGCTTGGCACCGACCTAGTGGCTAAATTTACACCATCCAATTTGTTATGGTATTACAGGGTTATCCACCCTGAGTCTGATGTAGGTTACCGTTGAAGAAAATCTCCCTGTTTATGTTATATATAGATGGATTTGTTTATTGACAGTCTGGTAAGGTCAGTGGCCTTCTTAACAAGGTTATTAGTAAGAGTACATAAACGACCTTCGTTGTGAGGAAAGGTTGCAACAACAGTGAGATAAAGATGAGAGAGATAGAGAGAGAGAGAGAAAGAGAGAGAGAGAGAGAAAGTGAGAGAGACAAAACAGACAGACAGACAGACACATACACACACACACACACACACACACACACACACACACAGATGGACGGAAGGATGGACGGACAGACAGACAGACACACAGACAAGCCGACAGATACATACATACACACACACACACACACACACACAAACACACACATTTATACACATACACACACACAGAGAAAGAGCAAAAGAGAGGACAAAAAAGAATTGTAGATAAAAAGGAAAAGGTACTTTCTATGGAACCCCCGAAAATGCAGCTCTGGAAGCTGCGAGTAAGGGAGATAAAAGAAAACAAGAAACACGCTCTTGTGCAGTCATAAACTAATTAATGATAGCACGGATCCTTCAACCCTGCTCAGACTGGTAGGCCTATAGCATAAACCTGTGATTGTACTGACATCTTTTTTCCATCACCAGCACGAACAACCTCCGCCAGTCTCTCACTTGTTTGTCTCTGTTACTGTCACGACCACAAATAATCCATGATGGTAAGTATCATATATTTTTTATGCTCATTAGGCCTTTCCATCAACAGCAACGTTCGTCGTTAACAGTAGGCCTATATCTTCATTAAAATGATTTAGCATAACAGTCATACGCATTGTCTTTAGCACACACCATTATCCTCATCGCCTGTCTCTTCCTCCTCTTGCTCTCCTTCTCTTCCTCTTCTTCTTTCACCTCCTTTTCCTCCACATCCACCATTAATCCTACCACTACCACCACTACCACCATCACCACTTCCATCTGTTCCTTTTTTATCGCATTTTCAAGACCACAGACTCCCGTCATAATTATCGTTATCAAAATTATTACTGACAATGAGACTGCTTGAGACCAATGTTTCATAATTTGTAGTATTGTGTACTTGCATGTGTTGTGTCTTTTGTTCTATGTATTTGTATTATGAATGAGATGCATAACACTGAGTAACATACAGTAGACCAATTTCCCAACGGGATCAATGGAAGTCCTGCTATTATCCTATTTTATACGAAGGGAGCTGTCACAAGATTTGAAACTGATGCTAGATTTAGGCTCTTTGAGATTACATACACTTTTCGATGACAACAAATCGTGCTTGTATCAGGACCTTAAAACATGAACAACAACAACAACAACAACAACAACAACAACAACAACAACAACAAAAGTATCACTGCACTATTCATGGTGATGATGATGATGATTACTATTGTTGTTATCATTATTATAATTATTTGATTATTATTGGGCTGCATTATCAACAATCTCTCCCAAACAAAAAGGTACTGTACTGGCACTCAACTATTTGAAAGGTCGTTGATGCCACATTAGTGGTAGTATGACATCATTCGTCACATTCGATGCGTGTATTTATAAGCCCTGTTATGCAAACACAATAATAGATTTTATACCCCTTGGGTCGTTAAACGGATTAAGATAAATACAATCCTACTAATCTGCCCTTCCTTGTGACTCGTTGTTAATCCGACTCTACTGAGATTGCCGATCCCATAGGATTTGGCCTGTAGTGCAGTAGCGGTGATTAGTGCAGATTTTACCTTCGGCCTAAGCAGCCCATACCGTATGGGAGCCTGATAAACGAACTGAAAATCGAACCCGACTTTTGCATTGAAAAGCTATGGAACATCAGTAAAACTACGAATACTCGTATCAACGACCAACAATTGATAGTAACTTCCCCTTACTGAAGTGCGTCGTCACGTGACCGACAAAAACAAGTTGAAGCGTACTTGGAAACGGAGGCATGATCCGTGATTGAATCAGTGTCTTTTTCTACACCACTCAAAGTTATAACTTTCGTCTTGACATGTTAAAGTGAAGGAACTAATCCTCTGTATATTATCCAAATGTTCTTCCAAGACGAAGCGCATGAAATGAGTAGAAATACCTTAACAAATCACAGCAATCGGCTCAGCCACACCTCCACCAGTCACAGTCACGACAGACATCAACCTCCTAGGCCGCCCTCAGACCTGGTAAGTCGATTGTGCACATAAACACCACTTATGCCTGTCTTCTGTTATCGCCAGTGTTGAAATGTTTTGAGCGTGTTGTTGTTTATCCCTTTAATGCCTATCAAGAGGTAAAAGTGGATGGGTTACTTGGACTCTAATGTTGACGTAAATATCAGCTGGTAATGGGGTTTACCCGGATAAGGTCAACATTCCACAGAAAACTCAAAGCTTCCACGTGTATTGTTTGGATGGAAAGATGAATAAAACTATGCCTGAAAAGCACTCATTTTACGTCAGAAAAAGACTGACATATCTACTCTACTGAAGCTAGATTAGGGGTTGTCTCAGAAGTAAACTGAGATGTAAATAGGCTGACTTACTGTTGATACTATTGTTTGAAATTAAGAAACAGGTAGAAATAGAACTTGCTTTCAAATAAGGAATGCTTTAGTCTCACTCTTTCATTCTTACAACCTGTGTCAGGTAACATGTGCAGGGGAAGTATTTCTGTTTGTCTCAAGCAAACAACATCTCTCACCCCTTCCCCCCCCCCCNCCCCTTCCCCCCCCCCCTCAAAATATATATATCTTTGTTCTGATCATAGTATAGACATATAGTAGTTTATTGCTGTTGTAAGCCTTACAAGACAGAGTGGATAAGTATAAGATTAGCAAACTGGTTAAGAAGAGTGTGTTTGTTAGAGACAGAAGAGGGAGATAGGTGGTATTGTAATGAGTGAAATCTTTGAGACCTGTACAATTTGTTTAGACCTTGCCAAGCTGACCCTTCAAGCAAAATCTCACTCCCAATGGAGCTGTAGCTATCCTGATGAATAATGTATCTGAGAGAAACAAATTCAAATTTTGACATCCCATTACTTCAAGTGTTTAGTAAGAAAAAATGTGAAATACAACAAGGGCAGATTGCTTCATCTGTTTGCTGATAAAACATTTTTGAAAAGATTGTATGAGATGTCAAGACTCCCAGTTTTGTGATGACTTAATTTTGCCCAAACTGGTGCGTAAGACAAGTTGGCTTTCCAAGGGCAATATATTGCATACTTAAATGACTTCTTGAAAGGCATGGGTATATTTACTCTTGTCTATTTGGTTGTATTTGATGACCCCTGGACATGTGGAGTGTATGTGGGTACTGCCTGAATTTTTTTGTCATTTCTTGAAAGTAGCCAAAAAGATACACCATAGTTACATCCTTTCCAGTTCATAACAAGAACATGTTAACCTTTTTGGTGTGGAGGCCTCTGTAAGCTAGATGTTAAACTGATTTAAAAGATACCCTACCCAGTGTACAATATAATGTAATATACAGTGTAATATTTTATGCACTATAATGTACACAGGGAGGAAGCAATAAAAATTTTACATTTCCTAGTGTTGGTAAATTATTGCCCCTTTGACTGAAGGTCATTTCTGAGTAAAAATTCAGGACTGAAGGACTTTAATTGATGTAATAGAAAGCTACTAATTTCAAGCTGACAGTTTTCATCCAATTCTGATGCTGTGCTGATTGGCAAATAAATGTTAGCCTGAATGCCATACTGATACCTGAGACAAATGTAGGCCTTTTGCATCATTATATAATCTCTATATCATTATTATTATTTTACTATGATCTTAAAATTATTACTCACTGTTTAAGTGTTGTTGTTTTTTTTTAATATATATTAGGGGATGGGGGAAGGGAAAAAAGAAAGAGCGAAAAACCAGAAGTTGGGATAATGGAAGAAAATTGGGGAAAAGAAAGAAAATATTTTTTTCAAAAATTGAAGAGAAGCTTGTGTTTTTGTTGGACAGCAGGGGAACCTCTGGACAAAAAGCGGCGTGTTGAGAAATTTTGCTTTGTCTCTGGAAGCAGTAAAGCCCTGTCCTGTCACTGATGGTTTTGTTCCTATTTATGTCATAACTGCAGTCTTCTATCATTTCCAGATTTCATCTTCATATTGATCAGTGTATGGTCAAAATAAGTATTTCTGTTAACAAGTAGATTTTCGGTGGTCCGGTGCACTTATTGTCCATGCTCCACTGTATACTGTGCAACAGTTGCAAGTTGCCTTTTGAGATAGGCTAATCAGGAGTTGTTATTTGATGGACAAGGTAACTCCTACATAATGATAAATGTGACTTTGAGTTTGATATCCTTGTTGAGATTGATGACAACTGAAATTTTGTTACCTTCATCAACAATGGAAATTGCAGTATATCACTAATATTACTGCCATCCAGTGACAAAACACTATATAATCATATGACCCGATAATGAATACATGGTGTTTTGTCGCTGCACAGGAGATTACTGTCTTTGAATTTTGTACTATAGGAAGTTTTCAGACTGGGAAAGAATCTCCACTGTCACTATGGCCATAAGAGGTGGGCTCAAGTAGTTTTTTTGCCATTCATGTCATTGTGCTGGGTGCAGATATAATCAATACTGTCTCATATACAGGCCCATTCTTATAATTGCTCCTTTGTAAACACTTCAGAAGTGTTTACTGCTTGCAGTTTATGAGTTTCACAGTAAGCCCTCCTTTTCCCTCCCCTGCCCCTGTAATTCCAGACTTAAGAGGTGTGCGAAGTTTTTGCCTTTCCTGCCTTTTTCCTTTGATTAGGTTGCTGGTCTTTCCAGTGACAGAGATAAGCTTTTCAAAGTGTTAAAGCTCTCAACTTCCACTCATCTACTTGTAACCTTCAAGAGAGAAAAAATGGGGACAACTTAAGCACCATGGCATAATATGTGAATATTATGCGTCATGCTGTACCATGCTGTACCGCATGTTTTTAATTAGTTTTTATCTAGAGTCCTGCCATTATAGTAGTAAGAAACAAAACAGGATCCCCTGTTTACAATCTTTGTGCGACCAAACAACAGTATATATCATTTGTATATATGTACTAGAAATAT
>JAWQUT010000069.1:1020930-1048544 GCA_033807755.1 Ellobium chinense | reverse complement strand
TCCCCCCCTCCCCCCCTCCCCCCCAATCTACCCCATTGTCCCAACGCTAATAACTTTTATGGAACTGTCTACATTGATACTAAAACCTCATATGCTGTTATACTTCGATGGAATGTCATTAACCTCTTCGCGACGTATAACGTACATGTACATCGTTATCCTTGTTACCACAGCTGTTAACATTCATAACATGTCCATAGTCGGTATCTGCCCGTCGTATTTTCTGTGTAACGGATTCTCCTACAGACGGATTAAAGGAGATCTGGTGGCGTGAACACTGAACACTAGAAAGAACATGCTGTAGCGAAGGGATTAAGATGTAGACGTTTTATTTATTCAAGGATAAAAAACTATCCCCTGCTTCTTGATGTCTCTAAACTAATCATACTCTAAACGCATGTAGATATAGTCTTACTATTAATCTTACGTAGCATTGCTCATCTTTGGTAGACAACATTGTTTTCTGTATTGTTTGTTTACAAAGAGAATGAATGGAATCGAAGTAGAAGGTATGTTGGAAGTCCGTAAAACCGAAATTGTGGACAACCGACAAATCTTTCCGGAGACTATGACCCGTTTCTCATATTAAAGGAGGGCCCGTTTCGGCGATAACAAGGCGACAGCGGAATTAGCGGACGATGCTGTTCGGTGCAGAGTTACAGCGCGTCCGTGCAATTATTTTTCCAAGATTATACGGACTAATGAACGGACAGTACTATAATACTTAACAGCCGTCTTGCGCAATTTCATAGAAATCGCACGTACATTAATAAACGAGGTAATATTCATTTATATGTGAGCCTACTTAAGACACATTCATGCATGGCCGTTGGCGCCAGTACCAGGACTGGCAAAGCATCAAATTATTGAATGAAAGAACCTTTCTCCTGAAACATCCCTGGACTCCTGGAGTGATTTACTCTCCATACAAAGCAGAGGGAGCGTACAAGGAATAGAGAAGAATGTAATTTGGAAATCTCTTGGATCGATGTGGTTTTGGATTAGGCCTAATGGGTTTTTGATTTCAGTTATAGTCATGGGTGTGCATTAATAGCTAGGTAACCCGTTTTTTAATTTTTCAAGTTTATTTGTTTACTGTTGTTGTTGTTGTTGAAGTTGTTGTTGTTGTTATGTTGTAAGTAACTAAAAGTTTGCAGTATTGATAAAAAATCGGTGAAACGAACAGTCGTGTGTCTCTGAGGCGTGTTGAGACAGTTTAGGATGTTTCTGAATAAAGTATTTTTAATCACCATGGGAAAGGTCTTTCCATGCAAGGACATGTCTTCATAGTTTAATAAATCGCCGTTTCACTGTCTACATGAATTAAGAATAGATGGTCGGAAAAGTAATTTTCTGAAAATTTGCAAAGCCTATATTGATTTTTTTTCTTATCAAATCCTTTCTCAAAGGTTCTAATAACAGCAATTCAAGGGCATTTTAAGTACATTTTGAGTAGGCTGCTAACTTTCCATAATCGTCAACAAAATGGATACGAAACTGACAGAGATAAACAACTTATAAGCTTCTTGTATATTACAGGATTAAAATTTGAGGACAGCAGCTTAGCTATTTCTTGTTATCTATATAAGGCTTGTTACTACTATTTGTCATAGTCTATAGAGATAAGGATGGTTACAGTTTTGAGTAAAGCCATACGGGCCCATTATAGATACGGTCTGCATCACTATGGCGCCTGTAGAGGACTCGTAGTTTCGCTGCAAAGAAGAAAAGAATATATTGCAGTCAATTATTGATTTCCAGGCAGCATGAAAAGGGAAGAAAAATCGTGCTTTCGTTTTGTTACATCTGTAAAGTCAGTTGTGCTGCTATCTTTGTTAGTTTCGGTCAGAATGAAAGTAAATCAATAGTTGTGTTTCATACTTAACATCTATGTAGGCCCTAGGAAACCTGTAGCGAGAATGGATTAAAGAAGGACGCTGAAATGCTAGGACCAAGAAATGATTGTGTCTCCTTCATTGACTTTCCTTCTTCAGTCTGTCCCTTTGATGACTGACATGAAGCCGGTAGACCTAGTAACAAACATACATGGTGATGAGGTTTGGAACAATTCAACGCAGCATTACAGAAAACGACAAAGCCGGTTCGTTTCTTAGCGGGCATAACATCTGACTGATAATTTAAATGTAGGCTACGTGATTTTCCTTTTTGCTGGTAAGGTCAGTTCATTTTAAACAAACCACTAAGCGGCGCCGCGTGAAATCCGCAAGAATGTACTTACTGGTCAATAACCCATAGCTCACTGTTTGGCCACTCGTTCCGTCGGTCGCCATATTATAGGTCAATGTTGCCATCCGGACGGATCGAGTGGGCGTTTGATAAGTTTCATGCTACCAAAGTAAATTTGCACACAAGTTGACACTTAATAGTAGTTAAATTTGCCCACCTTTTCAGGTATATTATGTGAGACGCTGACATGACCTGGATGTATATGCCAACCAGAAACTTCTGCACTAAGCTTTGGTGGTTTTAGGAGGTTTTTGTATACGCGCGTACTTACACGATTTTTAGACATAGCCTTGCCCCTTGAGAGCCTCATTGTCTCCAGGACTACCGAGATGATTTTGAGAAACAATGGACTTAGAAGTTTTAATGTCCCATTAACTTTACTTCATGAAACAGACTGTTTAATGGAACAGACGCAGATTGTTTTGTCCGTTTAGAGGTAAAACAGTGTTGAAAATGCCATGACTTTCAAACCTGTGAAATCTCGACTTTGGCTGAATTGGCTTTAAGGACACACGCTCTCAACGACCAGTCCGTGTCGATAATGAAAGAAGGTTAGGACAAAGCTTTGGGAAGTGCTTCGAGTTACATGATTGCTTGCGTACAAAGATAAAGAAATCTCTCTACCTACTCCTAATAAATTTCACACCCTTTTTTCTTTTTTTTACATAGATTTAATTAATATACACTATGAATTTTTTTTTTTTTAAAGTGACATTATGAGCTTTGTGTTGAAATTCAGATGCATTTGGCCGCGAATCAAGGGCGTGTGCGGACTGTAGGATGGCGGAAGTAATACCAGTGATTGCCGAACCAGTAAGAGTGCACGGTAATTAATCACTAGAGAGATCGAAGTCTGTGCCATGAAAAGATCAGTCATTGTAACTTTCCCCACCCCAACCTCTTGACTTCCTTAGCGACCCACTGTTCGGCAAAAATATGGCCATACATAATGTTGGTTGTTCTTCCTCGTCATTTCCGCACACAGTTCCCATTACTGTACAGTGCATAAAACTCGAAGAGTTGGTTTTTTTTTAAAGATGGAAGGTGTGGTCTTGAAACTTTTAACCAATAATGTCTCCTGATGAAGGCGTGTGTCTCAATAGTTCAAGATGCATTACCTTGAGGCTACAGTTTGGGATGCCTATTGCATTATAGAACGTTACCAAATGCAAACTTGAGAATGCACCTATAGTAATTTACAGTGGAACTCTGATAGGCTACTCCCGTTTAGACCAAACTTTTGAGGCTGTCTTGTGAACAGTTTTGTGTTATCCAGAGTGCTTTTAATAAGAAACAAAAGAAATCAGGACTTTTGAGAGTGTGCTTGTTAGTTAATGAGTTCATTTAACAGACTTTTACTGTGCTGTATTTATTTTGTATAAATTTAGCAGCATTTACATTTTTAAAGAAATGTTCAAGCTGCCATCTGGTAGATCTAAAGATTTTACCCTAGGAGGTTTAAGGGCCTTCACGTCTCTAATCAATTGCGTTTTAATGAATTTCAGATTCGGTAACTGTTCATGCTAATTTATTCCACAGCGGTCAATGACAGGGAAACCTTACTTGAAAGAATCTGGCTTGGGGTTTAAATCTGGATTGATATGAAAACAAAACTATCGAGTGCCTAGCCACTCCAAAGGAACTCAGGCTCGGATAAACGTCCCCGTGGAAAAATGGTCTAAGTCCATTACCGGTGAATTGGACTCGCCCGTTTTTTTTTTTTTTTTGCTGCAGATTATATAATATGTAGAGTAGTTTCGACAGAAATGACGAATTATATGTATTGCAAAACAAGAAAATTAGATATTTAAATATTATGAAAGGCTTATCTGGTTTGAATAGAATTCTAATAGAGATATATTGAACGGCTGTAAAACAGATGAGTAGATATTGGCTTTTTACACAGACCCTTCCAGCTGTCGCCAATCGACGGGTGGAGTTAGCTGATTACGGCCTCTGAAAGTCCACAGCGCCAGTGCCCCATTATGTCAACAGGGCGGACGTGTGCCGGGATACCACTGTTACCATAACACACACGGGGGTTCCTCGAGATGGAGAAATCTGCGGCACCGGTTCTAGACTTCGATCTAATTTTCTACCGTAGTCGTTGTTTCTTAATTCTTTCAGGTAGGCAGGTAGGGAAGGAATTCATGCCAGTGACTTAGTGGCATTAGTTTTTTTTAAAGAAGGTTAGAAATAGCCGTAGGTGTGACGAAATAAAACACACAAAAAACAAACGATGTCTTAGGAATGCAACTTATGACAGCTTTTTAGCCTGTCTTCAGCACAATAATACTATGATTCTCCTAGCAGCTAGTTAGTCGTCATTCAGTCAGTCGCTTTAACATAAAAAAAAAAAAAAGGGAAAGTCGGTTCATAAATAGGTGTACTTTAGTTGGCAAAGACTCCTCTCCCTTCTTTTGTATCTTAATGACTACGGAAAGAGACCCCCCTCCCCCCTTTTTTTTTTCTTTTTCTTTGCTAGTATACTGCCTGACTTTAAAAAAGGCTTGACTAATCCTCACTTGGAAACTTTGGCTTCCTTTTGAAGAAATAACACACTGGTTCTGAAACGCACAAAACGAACGCTCAGTCAGTGTATTTTGTAAAAGTCTCCAAATCGACGACTGGAGTGGACATTCTCCACAACTCTTACAACCCTTTCTGTTAAGTAATAAAATCATGCCAGTTTCAATATGTGGACAGTTGATGACTTTATGGCGAGCAGTATGGTTGAAACTTTTGTGGCCTCGGCGGCCAGTATTATCATAAAATGCAGAGATGATTTGCCTGTTCAGGCCCTGCATCCTTCTGTTCTCTTGTTCTGTACAAAGTTCTGATCTCAAAAGATCTGCGGGAACCATGACATCGAGCATCTTAAGATTAAAGGATCTTACTGGAAAGGTCTTTTTTTTCATTTTTGAAGACCTTATAGGTTTTGTCAGCGGCGCAGTGCACTACATTTATTTCCATTGCACAGATGTGTCGTCACTCGGCAGTTCTTGTGCATTGCCATTGTTTAGATGAACCCACTGAAATTTGGGCGACGCATTTTAATGAACTGTAAGCTTGCGTCGATATCACTCTGTAGACTTGTCCGATAAATAGGGCTTGTATGTTCCTTGAATGAAGGTAAAATAGCTCTGTCAACATTTGGCCATTAGAGATTTCCTGAAGGCAAAACTGTAATGATGTCACGCTTTCGTCCAGCAAAGTGTTCTAGACTGAACAGAATGTCTTTCATGTCTTTGAGTGCGTAGCCCGTTGCGTAGCAGTGGCTTTTTATTACAGGTGAATACATAGCTGCGAATGCCACGCGAAGTGTGAATTGGCTTTTGAAATTTACGCTGTGTATAAAGCACGAGGGAAAAGCTAAACTTATGAAATGAAGACTATGTCAAGACTACTTATATCCGATAATAGATCTGTAGGTCTGTATGCCACTAGGATAACAAAATAAAGACAGGCGGAGTATGAATTTTACTACAGTGCCGTTGTAGGTTACTGCGTGACGTCAGTTACATATGGTCTTTTTCACTGTTATAAAGAACTGAATTGGGCTGGGGATCCGCTGTATGGAGTAGCGTCTTTTTGTTGTTTGACTCACAGAGGTACAGAGCCCTAGATAGTGTTAGAAGAAGATAGCATGATAGATGAGAATCTCGAAAGAAGATCACAAGGCTGCATTGATAGTCAACGTATATATTATCTACCTTTTGCTTCAGCTGAAAGGAGAAGGCCTTATGTGACTATCCACTCTCTCTCTCTCTCTCTCTCTCTCTCTCTCTCTCTCTCTCTCTCTCTCTCTCTCCCCCTCTGTGTGTGTGTGTGTGAGAGAGAGAGAGAGAGAGAGAGAGAGAGAGAGAGCTGCTGCGTATATTTTATGATTTTGTGTTCGGACGAAAAGGGGCAGAAGTGGGGGTTAGGCGTAGGCCTGGGAAGAGCTGAAAAAGCAAGCAAGACAATGTCAGAAAGAGGGAGAGAAAGCGTGAGGAAATGAGAAAGGATGGGAAATAAAAGGCGAGAAAGAGAGAGGAGTTCTGTACAAGATCTGTGAATGCGTTGCAAATATTTATTTATGCTTTGTACGTGTTTTTGTTACTTATCGCCAACGTGTATTCATTGTAGATTACAGAGCAGTTTTATAGACCCTTACACTTATCCCAATCCATGCCCTGATTATATAGGCCTTATCGTCATCAGTATTCACACATCTACCTTCCCTCAAATACACACACCTCGCGCTCGTCACGAAATGTGATGAATGTTATTGTCAAGGCATTAGATGAAGTCTGTTCAGTGACGTGGCGTGATTATGGTAGCGGAATATCAATGCAGTCCGGACAACTGAAGGAGATTTAGAAATTCGGATCAGTATTCTGGTTAAAGGAATGGTGACGGAGTTTCGCACTAACCGTTGAGAGTTATGGAGTTATCGTCCTTTATATTAAAACAAAAATGACATTCAGTTCTTGTTTTATGTCAGAATCGCCCGTTTCTTGTTGCTGACATTTTAACTCTGTAACCCACACCACTTACCGCTGACACGGTAGGAGGAAGCAAAACTCTTGTTAATGGAAGATAGGGCTCACTGAAAGCCTATCGAGATTACGTTGTCCAAACACAAAGTGCAATCTAGTTTGTGATACTGTGTATCCGCTGCAATAATAGTTATTGGCACGATTATCGTTCCCAAGAGTGAAGAGATTTTTCCCGTGTCCTGTTCATCCTCTTTGACTGACATGACACTGACAAGAAGTAATGACTACAGTAGTAATGTGACGAAGCTAAATCGAAAATAAAATGTAAAACACCATTCTGTTTTTGTATTTATATAAATTACTCCTGTGAGCTTTTCCTTGGTGTTAGAGACTTTCACTTGAAATGTGGTGAAACCCATATCTATGCCATGTCTTGATCATACTCTTTGGCTGATCCTGTACTGACAAGAACGACTTGTGGTGTGATTTTGGATAATGAAAGTAAATATACATTTCAATCTTGTCTGGTTTTCTGTTTCTTTTTTTCTGCGTATTAAGACTCCTCCATATAACTTTTTTTCCCATTTTGAAGTATCCTTCTCTTTAAGTAATGGTAGGACCCATTTTTAACCCATGCCTTGAGCTGTTTCTTTAACTAATATGGCAGTGACAGGAACTAGCGACTAGTAGTATGATTTCAGTAATAGAAATAAAGTCTTAGAGTCCATTTTTTCCTCTTGTCTTTTATTCAAACTCCAACTAAGAAGTGTTTCCATGGTGTAGTGCCCTTGGATTCAAACATTGCTGACCTGAGACACATTGCACATTATATCACTGAAACAGAAAGCATTACGAAATCCACGCAGTAGGTCAATACACTTCACCTCTGTCCCAGCCACCGCTTGAGTAGCCCCTGCATGATTGCTCGTTTAGCTATTATCCCCAAAGAAAACACGACCTGGAGCTCAAGTTGCTCGGGAAGAGGAATGCACGCTTGTGGCTCCAGTAGTGTCAGCGAAATGAAAGAGCAGATTTATGCCACTGAGGCTTAGTCCAGATTACGATAGTGCAGTGTGAAGTGGGAATGCATCTGGTCAAGGTGCCTGCACCTGTCGGAATAGGAACGGCAGTGTTTGTACAGCCTTATGTGGTTTTACATGATGACGCGAGAAGTGCTGCCTGGCATATATAGCCTGTCTCCAGGATCATCTGCCTCAAATTATTAAAGTCCATATTCTGTACATATAATGTATACTGCATTATACTGTGAGGCTAAAAAGATGGTATAGACATGGTCAAACCGGTGAAGGGTGTGGGTTTTGAACACTTCAACAGTGTTGCTAAACTTTTCTTAATTTAAGATCAGATAGGACANTTGTACTTGGTAACATGTGTCCTATATGGATTTACGTCTGTCAAGTTACCACACCAATAACCTACTGTTT
Organism: Ellobium chinense; assembly: GCA_033807755.1. Lineage (NCBI taxonomy): Eukaryota > Metazoa > Mollusca > Gastropoda > Ellobiida > Ellobiidae > Ellobium > Ellobium chinense. Next base: position 1,040,371 of record JAWQUT010000069.1, on the reverse strand, counting down.
GTATTACTATGCCAGTGTAATATTTGTAAAGTTCTTGTGTAAAGTCTCGCAGGAGGAAAGATGGTCTCTTTTGTACCGTTACTTTTGCATTCCATCTACTTGACTTAAAGCACACGCTCAGAATATCATTCCGAGCCACAATATGAGGTCTGTCAGTCAGCTTCAAATGAACTAGCGAGTGGTTTGGAATGGCAAGACGGCGTTTTCATCAGAGGGGCGGTGTATTGTAGTCGGCGGCCTCTGTAACGGGCTGCCCATTATGAAGTTTTCTATAACGCTGATCTGGTTCCAGCTCGTTTCCAGAATATGCAGTTACTACAGTCATTGTTTCTGCTGTTCTCAGTACGCATCGTTTCGCCTTTTGTGAGAATAATGGAACAAGCCTAGGTAGAACGCAGCTATGAGCAATCTAAATGAAACTGCTCAGCCATGTCTTGGTATCTGTGTCTTATACAGCTCAGTTTCCAGAAACTTAATTTACTTTTTCCAGTTGGGAACAGAACTGTAGCCCATTTGTGGTCGACATCTCTTTTCGAACACCGTTCATGTGTCTCATGAAATGTACATGGCTACTTGATTATGTACTGTTTATTGCTAGGCTCTTGTGTATGAGCGAGTTATTCGCATCTAGATATGTTCAGAGCAGCGCTGGTTTTTTGTAATATGATAATCATCGTTAACATATCATTTAAGGAAACAAACCATCCAATCCGGAAGAGGAGTTCCGATCGCTCTGTGGTCTCCACTAGGACTGCGGGTCTCCAGATTGGTTTCTGGCAAAAGATCGAAGGGTAATGCAGAACCAAAAATGCGGTGTAAATAATGTAAAGTCAGCTCCGCTTAATTGCATTTTCACGGGCGCACAGAAAAAGTTGCAAGTAAGGAGAATTGCGTTGGTTTTGTTTTTTTTTTTACTTTTATGTAGAAATATATTAATATTTTGTTATGAGGCAAATGTTGCGATTATCCGGATAGCGGTTAAGCTGAGTAAACTGTATTATGAAAAGGACTACAGTGAAATGCACACGTTTGTAGGGATTTCCACGCTACAACGGTATTCATATCACAAACCCATGGAAATCAATAAATGATGCTATCTTGAAACATTTCGATTTAAAAGCGATGACCATAACTTCTGTTGATGAAATTTAGAAACATAATATGGAACTATCCTTACACCTGTGTTTCTGAAGAGAGACGGTACAGTCTCTCGCAGTGCAGCAAAGTAACGATGAAAATGTCATTAAAGCAGACTTAATGACCGTGTGACCTCTTTACCCTCATGTCTTTGTGGCGTTTTGATGCCAATGCCCTTTGAGGTAATTGTACATGAAAGGACCTACTTCCTTAATATCTCATTTTTATCGATGTCCACGTTCATTTATTGCCACTGTCAAGCCTTTCAGTACTGACCAGATCTTAGTGTGGCGACTCTATTGCGTTGTGCCATTTGACGAGGGTACCGAAAGTGTGTTACGTGATGTAGAATCAAGGCTTTAAGAGCGCGCCGTTTACAGCTTGGAGTAGGTATTACTGAATTATTAATGATGGCAAGCATCTTATCATCTTCCATCACTGGTGACAGGGCATCATAGGCCAAACAGCCGAACGAATTCATAATTGGCAATAACAGCGACAACATGACCAACAACAACAACAACAACAACAACAACAACAGCAACAACAACAACGACAGGAATAATAGCCATGCATTAAACTTCTTGCAGGATTGACCAAATAGTTCCTCACTATATTACAGCCGTGCAATTTGTTCCAAGTTTTACTCACTTTTAACGTACCAGAATGGAAAAGACTGGCGGAACGTTTTAGTTTTTTATTTTACAGCGGCGTTTTTTCAGCATTTACATAGCTGAAGTTTATAAAGTATTACTACCCCGGGACCTTGTAATGCAGAGCGTTAACAAAAAAAATTAATAGAGCGGCAAATGAAATTTCAGCATTCTGCACCTGCTTTCCCGTATTAGTTTTATGCATCGAAAATCCTTCCGCTTAACATGCCCACATGGCAAAGAAAATGGCTTATAAAAACCGCTTGCTCCGAAATGCTAACTGTAGCCGGTCTTAGCTGCTGGACACAGCATATGAACAGTGTATAAAATCCCCAAATATCTTAAATCTTAAACATTTTCATATATTTCCACGGATCAATACACCCTAGATTATTATTTTTTTTTTGTGAAAACAATTGAGTGAGGGGGGAAAAGTTATTTTTATAGAGATGGTAAATAACATTGAATGTGACTGGTTCACGCAGCGCTGTGATGGAAGCAAAGACAGTACAATTACTGAGCATTACTGATTTTGAACTGTGTTTGGTAGGACCTGTCACAACAATCATTCTCCCAAGTCGTTGACCGATTAATTTTGTGCGTTAACGATGCCTGTCATCGATAAATCGAATGGGCACCCTGTGATGTCCCTAGTTACCGAGATGCGGTAACCGTGGGCTTTTCAAATGGGACCGTGGGAAGAATTTTTAGTAAATTGTCGGTCTTGGCTGAGAGTGCCCTCAGAAAAAAATCTGGAGGACTGGATTGCTGTGTTGCCCTAAGGGCTACATATTGAGAGAATCCATCTTGCATAGCAGAACAATATCATGGTCTTTCGTTCATTAAGTGAATTTCCTAAGATCAGAAAAAGGAATTCTAGTTTTCTTTATTTACCCACTAAGTTCCACAATCATGCAGAGTGAATGCTAGCAGTACGTTTAAGAAAGAAATGTTCCTTTAGGCCTTTCCATCGCCGGTATCTCTTTTGGCATTGCTGTCCTTGCTCAAGTACACACAATAGTGATTTGGCCCAAGATCTTTGAACTTTTAACACACTTTAAGTGTACGAATGTGTGCATACATTGAACAACAAGAGATTGGAGCGGTATCGAGATTTGGAAGTGAACCGTATATTGAATAGCCAGCCCTGTTTGCTCAGTATTCCTCCAATGTCATGGCTAACAATGAACCGACGCTTATAAATTGGCGGTTTCGAAGTTCTTCTGCAATTACCCTGTTTTATGACTGATGATAAGATAGACATAGTCATTAAGGGCCAACTAAATTTGGGGGAGTTCTTAAAGGGAGAAGGCTGTTAGCAGGTCCAGCTTGTGGACAAGGTAGTGGGTGGCATGTGTTTATGAATAGGAGATACGACCTTTCTCGCACAACCAGATTGAGTTACCCTTGGGCCCATGCCACTAGAAAGAGGATCTTTCGGGCATTTCAATAAAAGAGCTTGAACAGTGTCTTACGCCAACAGTAGCGATCGATTTTGGATTCATATAAATCTATCTTCCTTGTACTTTGTGGGAGTAGGATTTTGGCCTTGCGATGAGCGAACTGTGATGTCTTTTCTCTACCTTTATGTCTGTCAAGAAGTTTTCTCCTTTCTTTTCCTCACTTTTTTTTTGTTTTGGTTTTGTTTGGGAAATCCCCTCTCTCTCTCTCTCTCTCTCTCTCTCTCTCTCTGAACCTTTAACAGTTTCCCCATGCACATAGGCTATGGTCTCGTTTTGTGAAGTCCCTTCGTGTTGTCCCCATTCAGTGACACAGGTTCGCTGTAACATGCTAGATGCGGCGATAATCTTATGAAGAATTATTTGTTGTAGTCGAGACTGTCCTTGATTATTGAGTAACTCTCTCACATCATTTGTCCTGCATAAGCAGGTCCATTTTACTCACGCTCACGAGGTGTGTGAAGACAGCGGTCGACCCTGTTCTCGTGAATAGATGTCTTTGGCGAACGCTTAACTGTAACAAAAATCTGCGGGATTCCTTTGGCAAAAGACATATGCTAGTGGTTGCAACCTGTCTATAACGGTCAGGCAAGGCTGAGTCCTTCTTGTGACCGTCATATACAGGTTCGATCTTAATTAAAAGAAGACGAGACGACGCATATTGTATAACCGTTGCCAGGTAGACGTGAGAAGTCTGACCATGGGACAAGCTTAATCAAGCTCATTGCGCAACTTCCGTGACTGGCATCCCATAAGTCCATCCACTTCCCCAGGGTGCATTTTGTCCTTGGCTCTGGTTTGGCGTCGAGATTCCATTGAAGGTTTTGGAATGAGTCCACGAAGATTCGTAACAAATACTTGTCGTCATGTGCCTCTCTTGACGCGAGGGAAGCATAATCATACCTGAGCACCGCTATATGATGGAATATCTCTATGCATAATTTAACCCTCTAGTGCCCAGCCCTATTTACAATGGCACAAAAAGTCCGAGCTCCAGTTTTTGGATCACTTCTGGATCCACTATGCTGGAACAAGCATCAAAATGATAATAATAATANTTGTCGCCAACTATCCTTTATTATTATCACCGATAGATCTGATATCGCAGCTTTCATGGGTACTCAATCTCTCTGAGCTTACCCCATCTCCTGGCTTGATTTGTGATTATTTTATGATTATTGTCATAGCGTTATAGAACAGCAAGTTCTGTCAAGAGTTGAAGTTACACTGTGTATATCGTATAACAGACCACACATTTTTGTGTTGTAAATATTAAGGGGTTTCAAGGGACCGAATATTGATTCTTTGGCAAATTTGTGTGAAGCAATGATATGTTAAACTTTTTTTGTTGTTGTGATATTCATATTACAGTTGGTATAGCCCAAGGCTAGAGTCGAGTGCAAAAGACTTATCTAAGACTGCTCTTGGTGAAGCTGGCTTGTCATTGTCTTTATTAAGCTATTTCATTTATCTTTGGTTTTTTTGTTGGTTTTTGTTGTTGTTGTTGTTGTTCTTGCTGTTGTTGACAAGGCTAGGTCAGGAGCAGTGGTAACATTTCCCGAAGGACTGCTGCATATCAGACTTCATGGAAATGATTTTAACACCAATGGTAAAAGAATCCAACATTGTGACCAGTTTCGGTCTTTATTCCTCGCCCTGCTGTCACACCTCTCGCCGCCGCCCACCTCCCCACTCTTCCCCCACAAAAAAAGACCTGAAATGCTTTGTAGTATCAGATGGTATCAGATCTAAGTTATCTGTCATAAATCGATGTTATATTTAGGATGTACAACTCCTTATATTCACTGCGATAATAGTTATTTTATGACCCTTTCCAAACTCTTCCCCTCCACAAAAAAGAAAATGTTTGATGGGACTTAAGTAAACACTTTCGACAGGCATAGCTTTGCTGCCGTTTTGCTCTTTCCATTCAAATCTCTGATTTAACGTACCAAAGAATTTTCATTTGCCGCACCATGACGTAAATAATATGCTGGCGTTCTGTTTACCAAGAGATCGAACCCTGACTTTAGTAAGTAATGTATTCAAGCACTCTTGCGTAAAATTCCTGACCCCTGAAAGTTTTGCCTTTTTTAAAGTTTTGGCCGATCGAAACTGAGCTTCACAAACTTTTGGTGCCACAGCAATACACATGTTAATCTATAGATCTCTGCACTGTGATCTGTATTAATCTCTAATAATCATATTTATAAACAAAATGTATTCAGGGATGGCTTTCAGTAAGCCTGGAATTTTAATGTATGCGTTTCCAATCCTAACCAGTATTACTTGTAATTCATGTGAGAATGAAAAAGAAAAAAAAGGAAGAATAATTTCAAGGCGCTCTATCTACACGATGACAGGTTGATTTAACATTTATTATGTAATACGTGCAAAACAAATGTAGCTATGAAGCCCTGAACAGGCAATCTAAACATTATATGTATAGACATGTGCGTAAAAGTCAGTTCTCAAGTGGTTTTGGAAAGCAGTGTCAACATATGTAACGGTAATAAACGACGGGTTGGCTAGCATAGCACAAACGACTTCACGTTGCTGAGGTCATTCCCGTGATTTAAAACATCTTATGTACATTGATATTGAATGAGGCCATACAACCTTTCGTTATAACACTGCGGCTTATGTTTATATACAGTGGATTGTCTCCAGTTGCATGATATGAACCTATCAGTATTTGGGCATTGGTTGTCTGGGTTAAATCCATTAACGTCACCAATCTGCGATCACCACCAGCGCTGTGATTGCTTGTATTGACCATTAGAGCAATGTGATGAAGTAAAAATGCTGTTGCATAATGACATAGAACCAGTTTATTTTCCTCATTTTCTCTCGCTAACGGAGGATGGTAACTTATTCAATATTTTGTTCTTTCTCTCCTTCATCGCTTTTAGGTCGTCCATTTCCTTGGCAACAGCTGATATTATATCGGGTAAGGTGCGTGTTATGTAAAGTTGAGCTTTATGATCACAGGTAGCAGTAACAGTTACCAAAGAACTCGGCTTATCCATAATATGTCATTTCATGCTGAAAGTAAATACTGATCTCCTGGTGTGTCAGCGAATGTAAAATGAGGAAAACCCAGCAAAGAGTCTCTATGCTTATCGTCCATGTTACTGTCTGACTGCTTATTCTCTTTGAGCTTCCCGTGAGCTTGCGCCTTCTTCCCTGGCCCCTTCATCTGCTCATGCTTGACTTTCTTTGTAGATTATTATTCTGTCCATCTGCTTCTACAATTTCCATGCCAGTTTTCACCTGCTCTGTAACTTCCGAGGCCATTGGCTTGTGCTTCATTATCTTCCAAGTACCTTGCGATAGCAACCAGCTTTTCGAGGACCTTTCCATAGGTAGTCTATATTGCATAGTAATTACGCGGTACTCCTTTAGTTTCTTATGATCTTTGCCTGGCTTGGGTAGTGGAGTCAGGTAGCTTATGTAGTCATTCTTCTGGGACGTGACCTAGATCACAGATTCATGACCTGTAGCCCATGAAATGCTAATGGCCCCCTAATTAACGACGTTTTCATATGAGTATATTGATAATAATTATGAGATACCCCTTTAGTTCCTAATGATCTTTGTCTGGTATGGGTAGTGAAGCCAGGTAACTATGCAGCCATTCTTCTGAAAAATGACTTAGATCATGGGTTCATAACCTGTAGCCCATGAAATGCCAATTAATGGCCCCTTTATTAACGGTAATGGTTATGGACACTGACCAGACCTATAGATTAACTTTACTTTCGTGTGTGAAAGAGGTCAAGCGTGGAAGTAGGGCGCGCGACCGAGAAAGTGAGCTCTTTATTTATTCTGTGCTCTACAGGTATTGTTAAATCGTGGACGATTTGAGCTGAATATGTGCTGCCGATGTAGATGTGTAGCCTCCGTCCTATATGATTATGCTTTCTAAGATGTGCATACATGGTGTCATGAGTGAATTATCAATTTTTTTGTTCACTGTCATCAACACAAACTCTATCTGAATAATGACGTTCTTTCAGTTAGCTGCACAGAAAGATGATTGATTTTATTTTCTCTGATTTGTAAGTTTTCACAGGGTGGTCATCGCTTGTTGTCATGGTCTCTGTGTCAAGAGTGTCAACGGGGCCCTTGACATGGAAAAGGTTTGAGCTACCCGTCTAGACACAGTTACAGGACAAAATAATACGCACTATGCACTATAGTACCATCCAAATATCAAGGGTCTCACGGAAAACCTTGACATGAGAAAAAATTGAAAACACTGTCTAAACCCAGTTACCGGACAAAATAATATCAATATTTACCAATCACGAAGCATCAAAGAAAATGTTTGATAAATCCATCGACATGGCAGAGGTTATCAATACTTATTTGACTGCCATGACGACTCAGTTTTCTATCTATGTTTGCTTTTAGGAGTTGAGGAGGAAGGATTGAAGACACCGTACTGATGGGCATCATCTTGACAAAGCGAATAAGAGACTTTAAAAAGAGGTTCCGTTTGGCGTTTTGTCAATAAAGCGATTTCACAATATTTTTTTTTTAAAAATGCATCATGTCAACATGATTAGATTGAGCTTCCAAAGAAAAAAAAACGTTGCAGGTTATCATTGACAGTTTCTTGACTCAACAAACGTTGTCAAGGTGACGGCAGGAGATGACAGTGGTACCCGCGTTATTGCTTGCACGCGCCCTTTCATCCGGGCACATTTTTGCTGTTGTTCTAGAAGTTCAAACAGAAGCGCCACCTCATTGATCTAATGTCCCATGAACACTCCCATAATACCCAAGAATGAAAAACAAAAGATTCTGGCTTGCTTTGTCAGGTCCCATAGAGAAAGTTTTTATTTTATTTTAAATTTGCATTATGCGTTTATGTCTTGAATGGTTTGCCAGACAGGTTTTGGCCTCCTTTGACGAGTAATGGATCGTGCAGTTCACCATAATCGCGTTGTAGTTGTACGAGTGTCTTTTTAACATTATTGGATAAACACGTTGATTTTCGCATCAGGGAGTGTCCTGTTTACCTTTTAAAACAAAGACATGAACATTTACATTTACATGCCGAGTGATGACTGTGTGTGTGGTCTTGTTACCATGACACTGATCCTTGTATACTGATCGAATTTGACAACACCTCTTGGTTATCCCGACCCAGGGAAGCGAATAAACACTAGTGGTTAATGTCATGGATAACCCTGCATCGTTGCCAGCATTAGGAAGCGTAACGGTTCGACTGCAATGGTTCGCCAGTCTGGAACAAAGATATGTATTCATTGTTCATTTGTTTGCGCAAAAAAATAGTTACACGCGTCGTGGTGCTTGATGTCTTCTTGCACACGCATTTTCCAGATTGATAGGGCCAGCAGCTACTCGACGCTGTGCAGTATTTATCTGTGCTTTATCTTTAATATGATGTGAGTTAGACATTAGTCGTAGATGAATCGTACTATAATAAAGCTAAGAGAAAAAGCTTCATGTAACGCCTTTGCATCTCATTATGAAGAAGCCACCTGCACTCGTGAAATCTGACATGCCACCATTTTCGTTGATGCTGAGTGTCATAACGTTTATTTAATTAAAGATTCTTTACATTTTTAAAAACCAGTTTTGTCCTGTAATACTACGTTTAACATCCCGTTATTGTTTTAAATTTGCAAAACACAAAAGTTGTCTCCCTAGATTAGAGTTCGCAGATCGAAAGTCTCGCCAAGCATTGTCGCCTGCCGCCAGCACGCTCCGTAAGAGAAATTCGTTGTTTAGTGGTGCCAGGTTATTTCTTTCGGAGATTGGGTGCTGTTGCTAGTTACTTCCAAATCAGGAATAGGACTTAAAACAGGACCATTAAAACTTATAACAAAGAACTTTTTGAAGTATCGTAACGTAGATATGCTCCTTACAGATCACGTTTATGTCGATAATTTTCTACTAAATCTTCAACTTAATAAGGGTGCTGCGTGCCGCATACGTCAAGCTTGCGTGGGTTTCACTTTTAGTACGACATAAAATCTTCAGAGTTCTGTTCATTTCCGTCAATAGCGAACGTAAGTTTGTCAGCAGTGTTGTTTTCTTTGTTTTCTACAATGTTAATAAAGTTGGTAGCGTGCCTTATCGCGAGAAGGATATAATGTCAATGGAACAAAACGACCAACCGACACTTGAAAAAGATTTAATGCATACTGAAGATCCCTTAGGATTCAAGTCATAAACCCACTCCATCATTACCGCTCTCTTTACTGGTCTTGCGTCATTTATGTAACACGCGCCCATGTCTGGAATGTACGATTAAAACATAATCGAAGAGCTCAACAAGAGTTTCTGGGTAAGACTTCCTCAGAAATTCATCTTAGGCTGAGTACTTTGACGGGACGGGATAAATGGCCTGTCTGTGTTTGAGATATGCACGGTCGTATTCCACAAGTTACATCTAATTCACATCAAATTCAGACATCACTTTGTAAAAAATGGTTTTTGCTTGGTTTGAATAAAATGTATTAACAAATTAGGCCAAATTTAGATATTATGAACATCACTTTGTCTGTAATGTTGAACTAACCCTAATGATAATATTGGACTTCATGGACGGGTTTAGAAACTCGAGGCCAACAATTTATTAGACTAATACATGTCTAAATAACCGAGTCCTTTCGTGATAACATTAAATGTCTTCGAGATCCAGTTTTTCCCCCAAATCTCCTTTTTACATGTCTGAACAGTTGAGTCCTTCCAGGCTAAGAGAAACGTGTATAATGTCCAATTTTTCCTCCATAATATATTATGTCTAAATTATTGAGTTCTTTAATGCTAATAGAAATAGCTATGGTCCAATTTTCCTTCCAAATCTTATGTTTGTGAAATACGACGTTTTACATCAACACGGACGATATAAATATATACATTGTAATGTACGGCTGAGGAACTCTTGTTGCGGACGTAAGTAGGTAAGAGCTCTCCAACTGCGGAGTGTGCCTACGGTGTCGCCCCCCACTACCGAAATCAAACGCTTATTCTCTGCGTACCTGGGAGAGGCTCCAGATCAGTCAATGTTGATCGAACCAAATCAGAATAGGGGAGAGGCGGCCTGGCACCTTGCGATTAAGGCATTTAGTGCGGACCCGTTGGGCAGCTCATATCGCAGGTTGGAAATTGGGATAATTGGTGACTAGTATTGCACTGGTTACCTTAACAGTTCTTCGTTCGTCTATTGTGAGAGAAATTCATGGTTCTGTGGATTCGTTATGGACTAATTGTGTATGGGGGTGGCTTATGGAATTTAACGCAATTTGCTGTGTCAGGATTAAGGAAATCATTTTTATAGTACAGAGTATGAAAGCTAGTCAGTTAAATTTCTTTCATTTCATATCATATCAAAAGCCGGGTGCTAGTCTTTTTTCAGCTCAGCTTTGAATCTATTTTGACAGTTCAATCTATTTCCACATGAATGGAATGACTATACAGTTTACAATAAAAAGAAATAACTTTTTATAGGAGATCTTTTTTTACAACTTTCTTATTTAATGGTATATATAATGACATGTATTAATTTACCAAACTACATAAACCCGCGAATTTATAATTAAAGGCCAGGGCGAAGGACTTAAAAAAAAATCTTTTGGCAATTTTTGTGTTCCTTGTGGCGTACTTTGCCCAAACTGTTTGGCTAGAGTACGTTACTACATTCAATAAACGCGATCTTTTCGGAATTAGCGTGGATGAAGCAGCTTCGTAGTAAAGTTTAAGCTCCACCGAAACATCAATTAACACTTCATTAAGCTGTACACATAAAAAGGTAAAGGGTATTCTCTCTGCCTGTCTTAATGTCTTAAGAAAACCAACGATACATCAGACCCTGGTGTAATGTGTGTAGTCGGGACATTTAATAGGTTTTTCTTTTGTTCATATTTTAGTTCGTTCTGGTCATCCTTGAATGGGCACAGATATACGTGTTGTTTTCGTATACACATAACTCGATGACGTAAATTCAGTTCTTGTTTACTGCACGGGTCGCTGACCAGCGAGCGGTGCCTAATCGTCTTGTTTTTCTCGTTACATTTTTGGCCGTCTTAACACACAGCGTCATATTCCATATGATTTACAGAGACTTATACGACATTATATGACAACATGTATATTCAAAATAAAAAAAAATAAAAAATTCCCCTATCCTCTAGTTTTCGAGCTGAAGGGAAATGAAGCAAGTATGGTCCTCTCTATTTGTCTTGTCTAGTACAGCTTCAGATTTTAAAAGGGTAGGACATTTGGAACGGTTATGGTTTTGAGGAGCACTCTTGTGTTTGATCTGTGAATTCATAACTGCATGATAAGAATTCATAATCGCATGATTACAAGTTTAACACGTTTATTGATCATGCCTAGTTCGCACTGAACGGCATTTGGGCAGTCAAAATAACACAGGCGAACAGACATGATAGATTAAACAGTACACCATCACTGACAATAAACTAATAAACATGATGCAGTACTGATGGGACGGACTTCCGATCGCGAAATTAGATGTGGCCAGATTTTGACAGCAGCTTTCAACCAATTCTTCCTAAGGATTAGTGAATAAATTTAGCAGAAACCTGCACTGTTATCGCAGTATTTGATACTTATTGAGACTTTGGAGAACGGTCACTGGTTGTAGGATCGAAAGAAAGTGAGAGGGCGAGGGTGTCCCATAATGTTCTGGCTCAGATTTGCAGGTCATATTATTATACCGCATATCTGGGATTGCTTTAATATTGACCAACGCTAACGTTCTCAAACACCACCTTCCTCCCTGGAGTTTGTAATGTTTAGTAATACGCCGATAAGAAAGGGAAACTGCGTAATATTGCCCTCGTGAATTAATTTATATAACTGCCAGAGACAGGCATAATACAGATAAATTAAACAGATAAATACTTGTAGTATGTAAATAATTATCAGCTTTTTGGATTTCTATTTTTACCTTAATCGCAGAGATTTAGATAATTGGCTCGTATCTTATATCACAAGCCATGTCCATAGAAACGTTGGAGAAAAATATGAATTTAATGATAAATGAAAGTGATTGATTATTAGAAAGAGTTTAAACACGTATGATACATACTTTCAAGACCATGTAACAGATTATGTCTGGATTTTATTTCTCTTCGTTCAGAAACTGTAAGTCGTTTCGTTTCTTCCGCTCATCAGCTGTCGCCATTTTTTTTTTTTTTACATTGAGGGACTTAAGCATTTACGTTGCCGAAAGGTAAATCCCATTTAATCTATGAGGGGGCATATATTTTTTCTTTGCCTTCTCCATGACTTCTGTCCAATCAAGCTGGTGAATGACGAGCTTCTGGACTCAGTGCAGCCTAGCTCTGAAATAGTCGGTGAGGTAAGCGTTACAGGATATAAGGTGCCAAACGAATTCACCTCTGGGGCGCCTTTGGTTGCCGCGTTCGTTTTTTGTTTTGTTGGTTTTTATAACGCTGGAGTGCTAAGCTTGAAGATTAACGTCCTTGATTGCTACTCTTCAAACGAGTTATTGGGCGTCTTGTTAATTTACATTTCTTCGATTACAGTGCACTGATAAGTGGGTGTGTTTGCTGTACCTCTGTGGTCACCAAAATGAATAATTGTTTCAGTCTTCAGGTTAGTACCCTGTTAGATAGTACCCTGTTAAAATAGTACCCTGTTAAAATAGTACCCTGTGTTAAATAGTACCCTGTGTTAAATAGTACCCTGTGTTAAATAGTACCCTGTTAAATAGTACCCTCTTAAATAGTACGTATCCCTGTTAAATAGTACGTGTAATAGTACTCTGTTAAATAATATTACGTATAAATAACACATATGTAATGCGAATGCATTGCATGAAACACAGTACATGTAATTATATATCTATAAAGTGATATACTATCTCAGCTATTATAGCTTAGTATGTTTTGTCAAAATCATAGATTGAGGTTGAAGAAACAAGATGGATGAGACAGGATCCTTTGAGCAGGTTTTTATATAACGTGAGTAACTCCGATCTCGTAATGCCCAATTTAAGTATAGTTATTATAAATTCTGTAGAATAGAAATTATAGTTGTCTATACACGCACCTGCTTTTTCCTCGTTGGCGGGCTGGGATTTTCAAATAGCCTGAGTTTTATTTGCTTGATATAGAGACTTTTTTTTCTTTATGTCAAGCATAAACCTCCCCATGAAAAACAAATTCTCGTTCTTGAAACTCTTCCCTTTAAAGCGTTTGTCATGGACATGGCGTCGATGTAATCCTTGTACGTTCTTTTCCATCGTAACAAACAGTTCTTAGATGTTCGTGTACGTTTCGAGAGTAGCGTTTCCATGTGCCTGAAACATCCCCGTACTTCCTATTATCTAGATCTGTGTAATGAATTATTCCTACGTAGAGGTTAATGAACTCATGATAAATTGGTGACACCAGCGTTCAAACCACATGACGTAATGAACTGAATGAAGAGGTGTTAGCTTTTTTTCTTGACGTCACCCATAGCCTTCTACCATTGCCCATGGTTATACATTATTTCTTAAACCTAGATCATTAGAAGAAAAAAAGTTTAGGTATCATATTATTAATAAAAGAAAAATAAACCTTCATGATTTACAGCTTCGTCTTACAGCTAGTCATTTCAGTAAATAAACAGAGTTTATAATACACATAGTTTGTGATATTCTGGTGGTATAAGAAGCACAATGGACGCTTTGCAATATGAGCGTGTGCCTTTGGAACATTATTCGATTTTTTTTGTGTGTTAATAAATAACAAGTAAAGTACTCGGAGATTTAGTATTCTTATCACGAGACCTGGATTCTAACGGCATTGATCAGGAGCGAATCTTCGATTGATCGATTGAATACAGTGGTTGCGTGTGAGTTGGTATTTTCTCCTGTTTTCCGAGTGAGTGCGCCTGGCGAGTGGCGCGGTTGTGTTTCTGAAGTCACTAAGAATACTCTCGAGGATTAGTCTTAAGTCACCATGAGCAAGCGGACTGACAGATCCTATAACAGTCTCACCGCACGGAGCAATGGGAAAGTGGAGAAGCTGGTGCTACAGAGGGATGATTCCACAGTGAGACAGGTATAGTAATGTTCCAAACTTATAGCCCATAACAACTCTCTAAGGTCTCCCATAGGAGCTTTTCTATAGGCCGAATGTATTCAAGATCCCTTTAAAATCCCTTCCTGCGACTTCCGGGGAGTATGCAGGGGAGGCAAACTCTATGCCTTAAACAAATCGAATGCCTCAAAGATTTTGAAAATGATAACAACTCTTCATGGTGTCCCGGAGGAGATTTTCTATAGGCGGAATGCATGAAAGAATTATCCTTTTAAATCCGCGAGTTGTCTGTGACTTCCGGTGAGTATTTTGAAAATGATAACAACTCTTTGTGTCCCGTAAGAGCTTTTTTATATCCCGAATGCATTGAAGAGCTATCCTTTCATGTTCGCGAGTTGTCTGTTATTTCCGGTGAGTATACAGGGGAGGTAAACTAAACAGACCGAATACGTCAAAGATGTTTAAACGTATTATTTCCCTTGCACATCTTCTACTTCCGGTTAGTATGCTTAGGGGTATGCTTAGATGGTGTAATGCCTTTTAGAAACTTTTCTTTTTCAAACTATCACCTGTCTGTAATTCCTTCTGTATGAACAATGTTTCACATTATGTCACATATTTAATCGACAGAGACATTTTTCTGAATTTCGGTTATTATTTTGTCCTTATTGTAAGGGAAGAAAAACAAATCAGCAAAACTCTCTTACCAGTACCTAGGTGCGGTAAGATTAGTTATAGCTATCCATTTTTTATTTAATTTATTATCTCATGTAGAAGATTGAATCTCAAAATGTGTTACAAATAAATAGTATCATAACTCATGTCAACACAGCGATTGCTGAGTATTATTCCATGCTTAATACACTCTCATTCAATAATCCCAATTGCTTTGTGCGACATAAAAAGCACTCTAGATCCGAAGGGTGAACGTGTGATCAGGGTGTTACTGTAATTAGACGCGTAAGAGTTGGCATGGTTTTGTGAATCACAAGCTGGGTTTATTTACTTCCAACATGTAACAGCTGGGATTAAGCACAAGGACACGTTATCAAGGCAGTATCATGACAACAGAGATACAGAGAACAATAAAATATACATGATTTACACATGATGTATAACATGATATTGTGTGTGTATATTGTCCACGTTATTTTTTCTTCCCCGCTTTCATCCCTGAGTTATCCCAACCATCAGAGACAGCACATAATATTATTCAAATCGTTGGGTGAAGATGATAGCTCAGGGAATCGTCCAAAAAGCACGTAGGCTCAATTTTTCAGGATCTCCCCCGCCCCCCTTCCCCCTTTTTTCAATCTCCGGGGAAATTTTCAAGCTTGGCGATAACCNCTTTCATCCCTGAGTTATCCCAACCATCAGAGACAGCACATTATTCAAATCATTGGGTGAAGATGACAGCTCAGGGAATCGTCCAAAAAGCACGTAGGCTCAGTTTTTCAGGATCTCCCCCGCCCCCCTTCCCCCTTTTCTCAATCTGCCGGGAAATTTTCAAGCTTGGCGATAACCCTTACCCGTCCCTGCAGTCGTATACGCCGACTCACGTCCCTCCCGCCCCCTTTTTTGTTGCTTCGTATCGAATCCGAAGAAAAAAAATGCACGTTTGCGTATACTCGTACACACCTTATTTCTATGATGCCATAATGTGTAATTTATGACTGACTCCTTAATATCCAGATATTGGCTTTTCACGGTTAAATCATGGAAAAGTACTGCCGTGCAGCATACTCGAATCTCCTATACTCTTCTGTGACCGTATGCATAATCCATACGTCAATTTTTACTGCGTTGACAACAGTGAACACTATTAATGTTTTGGGAGTTTCCCGTGGTTACCGCAGTGTGTTAACTAACGTAAGGATTATGCATACGGCCACTGCACTGGTCCTGTACAAAGTAGAAAAGAGTAAGGCAATATAGAGTAAAGGCAGGTCGTTGCGGCAAGGCTCTGCTTGCGCTAGGGGTAACTTATTTCGTTTTCTGTTAGCCTTTTGCCGATCTTGCATGTGCTTACACTCAGTTGAACAAGTGTCGTCTTATTTTTCCTCTACCAAGATCGGTATAGGCTACAAGAAAGCCAAATGAGTGATGCCTAGCGCATGTAGAGCCCTAGCGCAACGACCTGCCTTTACTTCATGCGTTTTTTTTTTGTTTGGTCTCCCATCACACGCAAGGGAAATAAATCATTATTGTTCAGGCAAACCTGTTGCATCTTGATATCGCTTACGCATTTACACACCATATCATATACATATTTATCAGAGCAAAGGGCACTGTGGTTTTTATGTGTGTTGGCCAAAGCATGGTGATTCAAATGGTAGCCTACATCCGTGACCCAACACCAGTACTTCATTATTTTTTTTTCTTTGGCGTGTTATAATCATTACAATACTAATATTGTCAGTGAGTATTAATTATATATTCACCGTCATATTGACTCTGTTAACATCATTCTTTTAGCATCCGCCCATAAGATTACTCCATCTGTTGAAACTCCATGGGTAGATGAAAATATTTTAGCACCTTAGGATTGTTTCCGTTGAGTTGAAGTTTGCTGTTATTTGCTTTCTTGTATAAGGGCATAGCATTCAAACGACGAATTATGTATTTTTCCGTCGTTGTCCAAGGTGGTCAGGCTTTCAACTTTGGATAGCTTTGCATTTCCAGGGAGTCCAGAAATGGCCGATGAACTATATATGCAGGCACGGAAGGACCTTTCACACTCTGTGTACGTTTAAGTGCATTTGGGAAGATCGCTGCATGCTTGACAATCAGTCCAGGCAGAATACACAGAGGTGCCACCCTTCAGAGAATTCTCCGAAATCAGAAATTTTTTGCCTTTCATTTAGAGAGCAAAATATAATATCAAGATTACAGGTTTTCTTCTAGGCAGGTTCTTGGACTGAATACATATCCTGGATTCTCCTTTACATTAGGTAATAATTTCGTTCTTACAGTGCCTACCATTGTCTTACATAAATACTTCTGTTATATGCATGGTTTAACTAAATACTAAGTGATCTGCATGAACCTGCAAAAAGTTCAGAGAATTTTTTGTAAATAAAGTGACATCCCTCATATACAAATGATTATATCCTGTGAATGGTGTTCAGTAATCACTCATAATCAACTCGGATCCCCCAGAGTGTGTTCATGTTGTTTTTTTGTTGGTGCCATTGTCATGGTCAGTGGTAGATTTATCTCACAGATGTTACACCTGCGCTTCCCCAGAGCTCTGTCGCTCGGGCTGCTGCTGGTGGTGGTGATGCTGTTGCTGAGTTTGAGTTAGTTGTAGAATAGAAGTCTTCAACAGGAACACTGACCCTCGCAGTTCTCTCGACGCCGAATTGGAGTCACTGGTTTCGAATCTCACATTCCGTTTCCATTGGCACCTAGAGAAGAGCTGCCGAAAGGAAGCTCTGTATGCGCTACTCATATTGTGATAGATGAATATATTGATGCTTGAGTTGATCGTCTGTAGTAGAAACACCCAGGATGCTATGAACCAGTTAAGATTAGCGTACTTTCCAATGATGTTTATTTCCGGCTCTAAGGCGCGAGCCATTGTGAAACACACCATGGGCAAGGAACAGACTAGATATATGATGGAGATGCTTACTATGATCTTGACCAGTCGAGTTTCTTTGGACGAAGCGAGATCTGGTTCTTGTGTTCGTTGGCCAGTTGACTGGGCGCCAGCTGTATTCCACCACTTTGAGCGATTGTGGAGTTTGACTGTGATGATGATGGTGCAGACGATGACGATAATGAACGCCGTGGCCATGACGACGTTGGTGACTGTGAATGTCACGCCTTGGACCTCGGCCACGTTGTCTGTGTAGCGAACGCCCAGTAGGGTCTCGTTTCTCTCGGGGTAAAACTTCCAGGCGAAGTAGGTTGTGCAGTAGATGGGTATGACTGTGAGCAGCATGACGAGGAATATTCCAATGTTGAAGGCCATTGCCAGCTTGCTGGTTATGATCATCCTCACCCGGAGGGGTTTCAGGATACCTAAACACCGCTCGATGTTGATGAAGGCAGTTATCCAGCCGGTGACCCGCGTGAAGTAGAAATGGGGAAATCCCCCAGTCAGTGTTTGGATCTCAATGGGTTCAAAGGAAATTCCTGATTCTCTGAACCATGGATTTACGCAGATGTTGAACCACTGTAGAGCCAGCAGAGCGCCGATGTCTCCAACGGCAAGGGCAGTCAGGCTGACGTTGATGGTTTGTCTGCAGCCTTTTCTGAAGTGACTTGAAAGAAAAAGAGTGAAAAATATCCATGAGCTCGCTAAATAAGCGTAGTGCAAAAGGAAGCATAGATTGGGAGTGTAACCCTCTCCCCATTTCTTCTCCTCCTTTTTCTTCTTTTTATCGGATATGGACGTTATTATAATTGAATGAAATACTCTGATGTTTAGCATGCTTTGTGCGCACTAATGGTGTTTCTTTTTTAAAAGGCTTATTATTTAATGTGAAATTGGCTTGCCGTACTTTGCAGCTGAGCTGAAACAACAAACATCAGCATTTATCATCATCACACTTGCTGTGCCCGCCTACGAAAGCATTATGAAATGGAAATCAACATAAACTAGGGTCATGTCAGGCAGATATAATTAAATAAGTGGGACAATAATCTTTCTATGAGATCTTCGGGACGGTCTTGGGTCCATACCAGTTCAATGGCAGCAACAACAACTACTGAAGTATATTTATATGCATAATATACAGTACTTGGGTTATCCAAAACAACAAAAATTTGATCAATCCAGAGTCCAGTAACTTCAAGAGTTAAGACGATACTGAAATTGAATTTTAGGCAAATTAAGAAATAGATATAATCGATACTTGCCGCAAAATTTCATTGCCCCGGATGTTATACTCGTGTCACAGCAAGGGTATTAAAAAACAAAAAGTATCGATGTATCAAATGCAGGCCGGGCACTGTGTTGCTAGACATTTGTTTTAATTTCATAGCTGTGACATAATTATTGCATTTAGATGTATTAACTTTTCAACTCTAATAAATGATATCTAGTTGATAATGTATGCTAAATTTCAAGAATATAAAAATAAAATTATTAAAGTTATTGAACTTTGAAATTACGTATATTTGGGGG
>JAWQUT010000069.1:1010028-1020923 GCA_033807755.1 Ellobium chinense | reverse complement strand
CCGGGCACCTGCTGCTTTAAGTATTACTACCACGCATATTTTCTATGTGCACAGAACTCGATGATAGCAAGTTTTATATTTTTTTATTTTTGTTAAAAGTGACAAAGAGATCACCGGGGATGAACACAACATTATAATCAGAAGTTAGGGGCTGTCTTTTCACCTGAACTCATTTGGGACCTCGTAATGTGTAGCAAATCGAAAAGGAAGGCTAGGAAATAGACTCATTCACTCTGCTTACCTGCTAAAGATAATGATGTTAATGATATTGGCAGCGATACCGAAGAGGCCAATGATACTGCCGAGAATCACATTGTTCATCATCACAAAAACTGTTCTAACTGTTCCACTGATAAGTGGACCGCCATCCTCACTTCCGTTACTGTCTGCAACAAAAAGGCAACAGTTCACAGTGGGAGGTGATAATACCGAGTTTTGAGTTACGTCCATCTCGGCTGAACTGCGGTCAGGTATCATTGCACCATGCGCTCGAAGACGTTGAGTCACCCTCTGATTTCACTCTTGATTAAAACAGTGTAAAACAATACTTTTTCTCTCTAGTGACATTTGATGTTGTCATCCTGTGTCATCCAGCTCACAAGAAGCACATATTAGCGTAATCCACATGTGGTTCAAATTGAAGGAATCTCTTTAAAAACGCTCCGTTATTTCTCATAATAAGGCTTCTGTACATCATGTACTGTGGTTTTTGTTGTTGTTGTTGTTGTTGTTGTTGTTGTTGTTGTTGTTGTCAACGCTTCAGTGCCACTGTAATGTCATAATATTGTCAAATCTTCTGCTAAAGAAATATATCTGTGTTTTTTTGTAACTCACCACTTCTGTCTCAAATTAAACAACGACTCCTAAGACCGTGTCTCGGTATGGTCCAGCTCCCTCCTTCTCTTTCCTATTCTAGATGTCAGGAAGCACATGGCCATAACACTTGTTTGCGAGAGGGAGAAGGATCTCCTGTTGTTAAGCTCTCAGCATTAGCCAGTTTCCTACAATTCCTTGATAAGAACATAGCATTTTAGAATCACATTTCCAAAGTCAGAACAAATTAGGTCACAGCATGTCTAAGTGGCCAGTCTTGAAAGTTGACACACGAATTTCATGTATCCACTGAAACTGCCATGGATTTTACAAACACACTGAGGCTGACACTAAAATATTGCTGATGCGAATTCAGAGTGGATCTATTTCAGCAGCTGGACTTCACTCACTGCAGGGCAGAGAACAATATATTTTAACACAGTGAAGAAAACAATCCAGAGTCAACAATTATCTGTTTGCCATTATGAACTGACCTTCAGACATAACAAAGACAACATAAGGAACTGTCAACACCTCAAAAGAGCTTCCGGCTTCTAATGATAATGTACGCCATTCTGAAAACGCGTTCCTTTTATGATGCAATCCGTTGAGATGACAGATGAAAAAAAACAAACAAAAAGCAACAAACTTGTAGATTGTTTGTTCGTCAGAGAAAACGCATCCAGTGACAAGCACTAACGAACTCGTCTGAGAATTCTGGTCAGAGAAGAGAAGCAACTCTCCTTCTCAACCTTGGAGTTATATCCCCCTTGTCCGGCTCTGTTTGGACTCCATTCATCATACTTATCAGACTATCATCTCTTTGTTATTTTCAATACGCCTGCTATCGACGGCGACTCTGAAAGGGATTGAGAGGATGAGCGAGACAACAAGAAAGAAATGAATAAGACCAGATAATATTCTGTACCAAACAGCGTAGTCTTTTTTTGAGTCCCACGCTATTGATCGGTCAACAAAATCAGCCAATGGACAACGGACCTTTAATTTAGTTTATTAATCTATTTGCAGTGTATTTATCTACGTTAGATCGATAGACCGGTATAGACTTTGTGTTGAAAATACTGCTCGAAAAAAACAAACAATAACAATCCACCTGAACGATCATTGAGGAACAAACATGTCATCAAACTCAATTAAAAACAGAAAAAAAACCGCCATGAGACATGCGCTATCTTGAAACATGAGAAGAAAATGGACATGAGGTCAGTTTCTCAGGAAATAAATGACATACTGAGCTACCATGATCTTTGTCTGCCCCAGGCAACACTATCGCATCCTTGATATCAGAGGAAGAGGAATGAGAAGATAAGAAAGAAGAAATAGATAAGGATATGTGTAGAGGAAGGAGAGAAAGAGGAGCGGTCGCCGTCAGTGACCATTCGCTTTAAATGATTGCCTGTCAATGAGAAATCCTGAGGAAGGACAAGACGAGGAAGAAGAAAACGAGAAGAGAAAGGAGGGAGGTGAGAAGAAAAGGAGAATGAATATTAGAAAGGCTAGCGGTGGGGCACGGTGATGCCCCGTTTGTGACAATAGGAGGAAGATGAGGTAAAGAAGAAAAAAAAGTAGATGTATGAAAGGGGTAGAGAAGAGAAAGAGTGGGCTGTGCCTCGTTTTCTTGTGACTCTCCGTCAGTGAGATTATTGTGGATCTGAGGGGATAAGAGATATCGTGAGAGAGACCCCCGTTGAATTTCCAATTCAGATGAGAGTGCGGTTCTTTTTATTTCCATTCTGAGAGATGGGGAAATGTTCGTCGTCTGCATGTTTATCTTGGCTGTATACTATAAGGGTTATGTTTCAACAAAATGTTTATTGTTGTAGATTTGTTGTGGTCATCGTTGTTGTTTCTGTTGTTTGCACATAATAGTGTAATTCATTTGTGCCACTGAATGAACATAAGCTTAATTACGGACTGAGACCCCCTGTTGATAGTGATATTTTCTATAGACAATTTTTGTATAGGCGTACGTTCTATACATGAAGGCGGTTGATTTTGAGCTAACGTCCATTAGAGTCAAAGAAAATAGCCCAAAAAAATCACCCAGTTACTTTGGAGCCAAAAAGAATGAACGAATTAAACTATCACGCTTCAGAACATCAAATCACCGTCTTCCAGTGGAAACTGGCAGATGGCAGGGACAGGCGCTGGCCGAGAGGAAATGCGACTTGTGTAAAGATGATATATGCGATGAATTTCATGTTTTATTTATTTGCAGAGAGTACAGTATGCAACGGAAAAGATGGCTGGAAAAATATGTGACGACAAACCCAAATATTCAAAAAATGCATAATTTATTTAATTCTAAGTGCGTAAAAACCTTCCAATACATTGTAAAATTTGTGAAAACCATACTTTGAAAACCCGTTCCACACCCCAATATAGAATGATCGCCATCTTTTCTGCCCAGCATTATATATTTACTCCTTTCTACCTTAGCTGACTCTGAAGCTTCTGTCAGAGACGGCGACCCAGTGGGCGCCCCATGATACTTGTGTATGTATGTGTAGTATGTTTGTATAGTATGTGTGTGGGTGTGTGTGTGTGTGTGTGTGTGGGAGTGATGATGATGTAATGTATGTCTGCAAGTAAGACTGCGTCCGTCGGACGGTGGCTGTTACCCATTTTTTGTAAACTTTTTACAATGGGAATAAACAATTGAATTGAAATTGAATTGAAAAAGTGCCAAAATTCTGGTATTTGTCTTCGAACGAGCCAATTCTGGCAACCCTACATTGTACGCCTAATCTACACTCCATCAGCCTCGGCAGCTGTTCCCGGCCTGCTCACACCTCCTCAATACTCCAGTCTTGTTTGGCAATCTGGTGCTTAATTAATGAAGGGGATTCATTGGTTATTGGATTCATTCGGTGGCGATCAGAGAAATACTGGCTCGGGTACAACTGCGCCAGATGATTACAGGCTAGTCTAGATGCTGATGGTATGGGCATAATTTATATTAAGGCAATTTTCTTTCCGCATGCAGGTAGAAACGATCGTTCAGATGTGAGCCTGTCGGTATGTCCACTGTCCTTGAGTTTTCAAACAGGAGATTGTAGGGCAGAACATCATCTTTCACATTTATAGGATATTCCAAATAATCATTAAGTTCTGGATGTCACACACAAAAAGAAAAAAAAATGGAGCATGGGAGGATAAACCTTCCGTGGTGACTTTATTTTTTACAGATTTCGTTGAAAAAGTGTAAACATTTACACAAGGTAACTTCATATAATGTTAAACAAACACTGAATGTCTGATATGTATAGCACAAAGATAAAAAAAAATGTTCAAAAGGAAAGTGTTCAATTTTTGTACTTGGCATTTACAAAGAAATGCACAGTATGGAGTGGAAAACCCGCACAGGTTTATTCAATTAAAACATTGTTCAATAAAATTCATTAACAAGCAAATTAAACTTTGTGAATTCGATCTTCACGCAAACACAGAAACAAGTTAGAACCACAATGATACATAACACTGATGTGCTCTATGTGTATCCCCCTCCTCTCTGTTTGGGGAAACACTTTGAAATTTGAGAGCTTGCACAGTAACAGTGGGATCTCTTACCATCGTAAAAATTACACTAGTGCATCGGTGCTGAATGCCTCCTTAGCTTAGTAGCGTTCAACAATCAGAGTTAATGTGAGAAATGGTTTCGTAAATGCGCAAGTTCTTAATTGCCAAGGAGTAAGGTGCATAAATAATCTTGCATTATGGCAGGGACGCGTGTTTGGAAATTGTCCTCGATTTTTTGTGTTGTCCTTACAAGAAAAAGTCCAATGGGTTCAGTTTGGGTGAATGTTGCGCCCACTCAGAGTCTAGTCGACAGCTTCTGATTCTCCCTCAAACTTGCCGTTTAGCCAGTAGGTTTCTATGACAAAACGTAATTATTAAAATATCTGTCCGTTTGTTGTTGTTGTTTTTGTTGTTGTTGTTGTTGTTGTTGTACAGTGTAGTTTATGATGATGACTGAGTTACATTTTATCATGTATGTATTGTATAACATTGTGCTGTGTATCATCGATAAGGCGTTTAAAATGTTTTCTTTTCTTTATGAGTACTTGTGCCATTTTGATTAAAAATGTTTTGAGAGAATAGTGCGAAACTTTGAATTCTTACCATACGCGGTTGTATTGATGATGATGCTGCTGCTGATGATGATAATGATTATGGTAGTTCTGAGAGTGGGAGTTATGATGATAATCCTGAGGATGGAGACAACGGGGGCGACTGTCTACTTTGTGGAATAGCCATAGATTCTTTTTTCCATTAAAAGCGGATACAGTAGTGTCGCTTCCATTTTGGATCGCCTGGTAATAGTCTTTAGACGCCTCCACACATCCTTCTTTGTCATAACCCACCGGCGACTAATCTTTTAAGCGCTGTCTTGACAACCAGGATGTCTTTACTGTAATGAGGCCGGCGGTGATGGTGATATTGTCAGATTTTGTGTAGAAAATTATGGTAGTGGAATTAGTGCAACCTATTATAGAGAAACCTCCTAAATTCCTTCGCTACATACGACGAACTTGTACGTTGGTTCTGTCAGCGTTTGGACGTACTCGTTTGCCTTGGAAGTAGCTTTCCCGTGTCTCAGCCGACGTACCCTTGATTGTTATTTTCTATGCAATGAATTCTGCTTAACACTTCTAGTGCAAGGCACGTTGGGTCCAGCCTCATGCTGGCAGCAAGACCATTGTTACAGATAATGACCGTTGCACGTGTGCCTGCTGGCCGACCAGCTGGTACTGGGGTGCACAATTCTACCGCCGCGCCCAGCGCTCTGCAAGGAGATGCGTATAATATATTCTTATTACCGTGTTTAAACATAACGAAAGGATGGTAGAATCCTATCACAGCATCACGAGGATTAAGTATAGAGGCGCAGTACAGCTGTGGCGCCGTAAATCCGTGACTCAAACAAATCTACATACAGGCCAACGAGCCTATGGTAGTTTGGTAACATCAGCATCTGAAGAACATGCGGTAGAGAAGAGGTTAATACTACTATGGCTTGAAGCAATCCCCTTATCTGCACATCTCTGTTCAGAATTCACCATACTTTTGATCCGTATTTCCAGTTTTCAGGATGTTACATCCTTCTAGTAGCATACCTTCAAGAGGTTGGCTCGAATGGTGTGTGTTATCCGAAGTCTGTATGTTTTACGAGTGCTTCTTTAATGATCTGTATACATAATTATAGTGTGTTTTTACTATAACATTGTGATTCTGCAATTGTTCTATGACGATGTCATGAGAATGATGAAGATGATGACTTGGTTATCCTTTAATAATGATTTCTAAATTCTATTCTGACGCATTTTCTGGATATTTTTATGCTCGTCCCTTCAAAGCCTTTCCAAAGTACCGCCGTAGAGCGGTGGTCATACACTATCCCGAATTCTCAGGCGGTGCAGTATTATGAACCTCGACTCGACTCCACAAATAATGGAAACCCGAAGCCTAACTTACGAAATGACGTCACATTCAATGTCGAGCACTCACAAATACATGCTTGAATTCAGTTTCCGTACGTCATCAGCTAAATTTGGTTGTACACATGCGGATACGAGCAGCATTAATCATCGCTTATACCTTCATCCATCATCTCTGTCGACACCCAACGTATGGTTCGTAATTGGACCGACAGCAAATTGATGTTTTCAATTTCCCCAGCTGAAATTCAGTCCAGTGGATTTATCAGATAGTGCGAATGAACATTGCGGCCGCTGGAAATGACGGGTACATTACAGTCATTCTGTATAAAATGAACTTGATTAGAGCTGTCCAAATCTGGATAGTTGTTTTTTTTTTGGTCTTACTTCGTCTTGGTCGAGGCTTTGAGACCGTCCCTAAGATTTTATGTGCAGTTAGATGGTTGAATAATATGTCTTGTTTTTTTTTTTTTTTTAAATCCAGACATGATAAACAACAATCTCTCTCTCAGGACTTCAGATTGACAAGTCAGACAATTATGATTTGCTTGGTAGAACGGTGCTGCCTAGAGAAGCTAAAGATTATTTTGCTTGTCACTGATTTCACTGTCATAGCCGCTGGCTTTTTCATTCTTTTTTTCACCTCTTTCGCTTAGTCNCACAAATACATGCTTGAATTCAGTTTCCGTACGTCATCAGCTAAATTTGGTTGTACACATGCGGATACGAGCAGCATTAATCATCGCTTATACCTTCATCCATCATCTCTGTCGACACCCAACGTATGGTTCGTAATTGGACCGACAGCAAATTGATGTTTTCAATTTCCCCAGCTGAAATTCAGTCCAGTGGATTTATCAGATAGTGCGAATGAACATGGCGGCCGCCGGAAGTGACGGGTACATTACAGTCATTCTGTATAAAATGAACTTGATTAGAGCTGTCCAAATCTGGATAGTTGTTTTTTTTTTGGTCTTACTTCGTCTTGGTCGAGGCTTTGAGACCGTCCCTAAGATTTTATGTGCAGTTAGATGGTTGAATAATATGTCTTGTTTTTTTTTTTTTTTTTTAATCCAGACATGATAAACAACAATCTCTCTCTCAGGACTTCAGATCGACAAGTCAGACAATTATGATTTGCCTGGTAGAACGGTGCTGCCTAGAGAAGCTAAAGATTATTTTGCTTGTCACTAATTTAACTGTCATAGCCGCTGGCTTTTTCATTCTTTTTTTCACCTCTTTCGTTTAGTCGTCACACCTTCCGACTTATGTCTTGTCACACGGTCGTTTCTTTATCCCTCTCTCCCAGTCCTTAATGTTATCTTACCTTCTCTTTTTTTTTCTCAGTCCTGAGACCCAAGCTTTCCTTCCTTTCCGCATCCATTCTCGTCACCTCCTTATTATTTTATTCCTTTCCACGCTCCCTCCCATTTAGTCCCTGCAAGCAAGTTTCCTATCTTTGCATCTTGTCTCTTCCCCAGCTCTGCGATCTTCATGTGTATAAAGTACCCCCAGACCTATGGCGAGATTCTTTCAACAACATCCTGAACAACGAAGTCACAGAGACCGTGTCTGTAGGCATTATCAGGTAAGACTTCTCTCACTGCGCCTCTTTCTGCACAGCAGCAATTGTCTGAACCAGCTCGTTACTGCCGTGGGCAGATCGCCATCATCTCATGCCCAGAAGTGTTTAACAGGGCGTATGGAAAATACATTTGGTTAGGACTTTTTTTTTTGGGGGGGGGGGGGNGGGGGGGGGGGGGGTGTGGACGGGAACTTAACAGCAAAATGCCAGGTCAGCTAGTCTGTAAGAAGGAGGGGAGAAGCCAACCAGTCTGACAAATATCAGGGTACAATATTCAGTTTTGCTGAAATGACACTGCTATTATTGATGTGCAGTTGAAACATGGCGTTTGGGCATTTTTTTCCCCACTAGGTATTCTGTCATGCTTTAAGCCTGAAAAGGAAGCCATGTCCCAAGAGAACCAACATGTCTGCTGCCATGCACTGGACGACCTAAAGGAACTTTCCCACTCAAAACTTTGATTCTATAAGTTTACCACCATTAGCTTGACACGTTATTTGTACATGAATATTGCATTATCTGAAGCCTCAGGACGTAGCTCGGAAATGATATGAAAAACAGATCCAAAAGACACATGCCTCCACGCACAGTTTTCGGCTCTCAAGCTGGAATTTCTTTTTAGGGCAAGATCGTTCTTTTTGTTATCCACTGTCATTGCGTTCTTCGCCCAGTAAACACCCGTAGGGGGTACTCTTATCAACTAACAAACAGGATTTGATAATACTCAACATCATCAGTTCCGATTGAAAACAAAAACATGTATCACTCTTTCTTTCTTTTTTTGTCCACATTATTTTGTCTCTCCTCCTTGCTTTCTCGTTCACGCTATCCTCTTAACCCAGTTTCCAGCTCTTTAACAAAACAAGAGGCACAGTTCCTGCAGTGTTTTTGTTTCATTCATCCCAGAGCATTTTCAGTTGCTAGGAGCTATGGAGCAACGCAGAGAGAACTCTTGGAAAAACATTCGTCATCGAGTCCCTGAATGTGAATCAATGTTAATGCACTGGGCATGACGATAGTTCATTATTACACAGCTTTTGTAAGCTTGCAGAATGAGGAATAGAGAGAATCACTAAATCGAAGACCTTACTGAACAGCGCTGTTTTGAAATGTTTGTCTGCCCACGTTTTTTGCTGCTGCGCTGCCTTTGATTAATAATATGGCGTGTAGACCAGTTTATGCCCCATGTTCTTTTGAAAATGAAGGAATCAGCACAGCCCAATTTCCCCAAAGACTTGTCACCAAGACTGTATTATGTAACCGGGTGGCAAGATGTGGTATTCCTTCTTTATTATTAAAGGGGAGGAATATGAGCTCAGACTGATAATTTTTCTGATGTTACATATTATTTTAGGGAAGTGTGTCATCAGGGATTTTACCAAATTACTGTGAATTATCAATTTCGAGTAGATGGGCCGAAAAAACCTACACTAGAAATTTTCTGTCCCTGCTGGGAGTCGAACCAGGGTCTCTCAACTTACAAGTCTGAACGCGTTCCCTTTACCTTACAGGGACGCTAATTTCACAGCAATTTAATTCTTAAATACCTACTGCCCGAATAATATGTTCCCTAACTTCCAAGTGCGAGCCTAGTGCTCAGCCGTGACCCTTACTTCCCGACTGCTCACATGTAACTGTCTTATTGCCCTACCTCCTCCATTGCCTATTTAACCTCCCCAAGAACCCACATCACTTTCATCACAGTGTCATGAAACTTTAACGGCATGCAGTCTTTGTACGGCGATTGAAGGGGATCATCGGGACGATCTTGCAGGTTTTATTTTCTTCACAGTGACTGCCTGAAATACTCTTTAAGAATAGAAAGAGCATAATGTTTTGCTATTAATTCGCAACGGAAATGTACCCGGACTTCAAAAGCGAAATGCATTGTCTAATAAACACACCAGCTTCTGAAATGGAATGACGTGATTATGAAAATGGAAACCTTGTGAGCAAAGAGAAACGAACTGTATTATCTAAGTTGCATGCAATTTGATTAAAGTAATGGCTTCGAGGATAACGCGTAGGCGAATTTGAAAAGCTGTTTGTTGTTGTTGTTGTTGTTGCTGCTGTTGTTGTCGTCGTTGTTAAACGGAAGAAAGTATTGATCTGACAAATTAGGGATTTGTGAAAAACGGCTTGAAATATTTTTTTTCTATAATAATGTCATGACATTCAAATTTTAAAAAAAAATATTCTGGACGTCTGTCTTCTGCTGCTTGTCGGTCATAATTCTTATCGCACAGTTGACTCCAGCAATGTAGCTTTTAAAGCTACGGTTGTGTGCTGAAAGCATGGCGTGGAGTGACCGTTGTATATGGGCACTACTCACGCCATGGAAAATGGAAGCAAAATTCAACCATTATGTGATCATTGTTGAGGAAAAAATCTTTCATGTTTGTTTTCACTTGTTATCGTAATTTCGTTGTGAGATAAACTTCGGTATTTCGGATCGAAATGCTGTTTTCGTAATGAGAGGCTACAACAACAAAACAACAACAACAACAACAACAATAACTTCTTGAACAACAAAAAAAGTACAGAAACGATAGGGTCAAATCCGATGACGGAAAAAAATTGATAATAAAAATAAAAATGGCGGCAACGACAACAGCAAAACAATAATAGCAGCAACACAGCAACAGCAACAACAACAACAACAACAACAACAACAGAGTAATAAAAGCAACAACCCAGAAACAACAACGGCGATAGCAACACCAACACAGCAACATCAATAGCAATCTCACTCACTCCCATAGAAAATTGTCTCAAGAGCCACTTAATACAGTATGTATGAAAGACTGTGGATAATATCGAGGCCTGTCCATTTCTATCACATATTTATTTATGAGGGCCCTTTTCATTGTTGTGTTCACTAGATAGATTGACCGTTCGGATGGATGGATGGATGGATGGATTGATCGGAGAGAAAAGTTAACATTATTTTCAGCTTCCGAACGGTCGGGTCACGGGTCCATTTTTTTTCTATGTTGCAATGTTCTTAAAGTGATGACTAGTTCGCACCCACGTACCCA
>JAWQUT010000069.1:995715-1007037 GCA_033807755.1 Ellobium chinense | reverse complement strand
GGGGGGGGGGGGGATCTATAATTTCGCCAACGCAGATAGTGGTTTTCAGGAGCGTACAGCCTTAAATCAAGAATGGGCTGAAAATCAAGGAAAACTCAACTGCAGAAAAAGGCATAAGTTCAGCGTTAAAAGAGACATAGACTACAGCACGAAACGTCAGTGCCAGTGGTCTGGACTTTCTGTATCTGTATCGGGCTTGCTACCCACATGTGTCATCACCATAGAAGTTTTGTCATCAGAACCAGAGCACAAAACATACAATCAGGAAGGAAAGATGCCATTCATGCACAGCTTTAAAAAAATAAGACACTTTTATTTCTTTGGCGGAAGCTGAAGAGCACTTTACTTCTTTGCTCACTGAGATGCTGGATCACACATCTGAGTTATAATCCTAGGTGGCCTTGGGGATAGAAGCCATTGCTTTATAAATATCAATCGACGAATAGAATAGCCGAATAGGGAACTGCATTAAGCTGTCGCGAAGA
Organism: Ellobium chinense; assembly: GCA_033807755.1. Classification (NCBI taxonomy): domain Eukaryota; kingdom Metazoa; phylum Mollusca; class Gastropoda; order Ellobiida; family Ellobiidae; genus Ellobium; species Ellobium chinense. The sequence goes on along the minus strand of JAWQUT010000069.1, from coordinate 1,006,552 downwards.
ACATTCTCAGCAAGGTCGTCGCTAACCGATTATACAGTAAACTCGGCATAGTCGCTACTTCCTCTTAAGGGCAACATTTTTCAAAGCCATGAAACAGAATATTGTATTTTTTTTAATATTAAATCATTGTATAATCGCATCTCCTTTCGTCGCAACGCTTTCCACTCTCCTGATCAGTTGTGATTAAGTGGATTCGACTGTATTTACAGTTGGGATGTTTTTGTTATGAGTAATACGACGATATTTTGGCCTTGTTAAGATGAATGCGTTCTGTCGTATTGTTTTCTTAAGCCTTTCGTGGAACAAACGACTGAGGGTATGAACAGATGAGAATCGATGGAAAATAGTCTTAGTGTCGGTGATCAATCATGCGATTGGAGACGCGAGCAGGAAGTAATGGGAGTTAATGATATCGCAGGAATAGCAATCGGGTAGTGAATTAACTATTCGAACAATCGATTATGGCAGTTACACCATTATGCACTTATAATGACGGTCATAATTTTACAGCCGCGATACAGCACAGTAGCTCTACACGAATATTAAGTTCATTTTCTCACTGCATGAATTGCATAAATAAACTTATTTGTGTTTCCGCTAGATTTGTTTATTGCGTAGGGTCCCGTTCATCCATGTGTTTACTATGTACTCTTATCTCGCGGGAGGCGGCATTGATTAAAGTATCCTTCATTATTTCACCGCTTGGGCAATTGCTCTTTATTTCACCGCTTGGGCAATTGCTCTTTATTTCACGGTCTGGGATTCTCAGAGGCATTCTCCATTCTCTAATAGTTTCATTAATATCAATTTGGGAACATTTACACAAAAAGAAGAAGTAAGCCGGTAAAAGTAATATACGTGGAAACTGTAAGTATGCAGCCATGGGCTTGAAAAGATAGGATTCAGAATTACTTTTTTGGAGAGCTGAAGAGAGGAACAGCTGTTGGGACTGTACGTCCTTATCCATTGGTCCGAACAGTACATGTACGTCATACCCAGTGAAGGGGATAATTGTGAGCTTGCGTATTGACGATGGGATTGGGAGCTCTTATCATCATAAAAATCACATTTGTGTATTTGTGTTGAATGCATCCTTAATAGCGTTCAACATCCTGAAGAAAGGTTTTACTTTGGCAAGAGATCCCATCGCTAATGCGCAGTCTTTATAATATTCGATCACGACGTACCTATTTCGTCCATATCGGCGTCTAGCGTCTGTGATTCCCACAAGTGAAAATTTGAGAAAAGCCTGGGTGGCATACACAATTTCATCAGCCTGAAGAGATGTAGTTATATCATGGAGTTTTAAACGTTTTTAAGCTTCTCCAAGAATTCCGAGAATGCAACGCAGAAGAGACCTAAAATTCTAAGCAAAATCTATATCTGTAGACCACTTCCCCCTCCCTTCCTCGTATTCATAAAATCTTTAATTAAGGATGTATTGCTTCGTGGGCTTATGGGGTTGAAAATTCCTTGCAACGTATTTGAATTGGTTATACCATGGTCCAGCAGCAGAGCACAGCGGATTTAACGTTTCAGAGAACGCGGCTTCTACATACAAAAAGTCACAAAACCTGCAGAGCTGCGAAGAAGGTGCAGAACCTCATGATGAGCATCTGTCATTTACCCTTTCTATTTTTATAGTGTGCCTTCAGCAGACAACACGTTGCATTAAAGGATATCTGGGTCAGCCAGTAGTTGTCGGTTTTGTTTTTTTTTACCTAATTTCTGGAATACAATCACCTTCATCAATACAGAAGGCTTGTTTCATCCCCTCTCCCACTTCTTTCCCTCCTTTCCCGTCACAAACACCAATAGTTGATACAAGTGCATAGAACGATTGTCTCCCTCCCTGCTGCTTTAGTAAGGAACTTGCGTAGATGGATTATAGGTTTTATGTCATACCCTGTCGCTTAACCACAGGGTTACCAACCAACAAGCAGGACCCCAATGTCTTTATTACTAGGTCCTTAGTGATGGGTCATCGATCTCTCATGTTTTTCAGACATGATTCAGATGTCTGGCCGAGATTCTAAAGTGCGAGTGAGGTGGGACACAAACTCTGAAGTAAATCAGATTGTTTGTTTACCAAGACGATTTGTGTTTGTTCCCCGCAGGAATTACCGCTGGGAATACAAATGAGCGAAAGGGACGATCCTTATATTCTCTAGGCTGTCTGTCGGAAACTCCAAGCAATTAAAGTCTCTCTAAGCAAAGAAAGATGGCTACGACTGATGCGGATGAGCTAGAGAAGAGTGCGCTGACCTGCGAGTGGTGTTTACTATATCGATGTCTGTCTGTCTCGTTTATTAGCATACACCCCGCCCTTGAATCTTGCCAAATCCTCCCTCGACATAAGGCCCTTGATAAAGAGTTTCACTAACAAATTTTAAACCGTAGATGGTGGCCACCATTGATGCCGAGCTCCTGCATCCGGTATACCTCAAGAAATACCAAATTTTCAAACTAACGTCTAAGCTCCATCTTCTTCCCTACGGGGATAGAGCACGGGAGCAAAACTCTGTCCCAGCTAAGAATGAGAATAAGCCAATACAACAAGTGTGATTTAAATGTTAACACTCTGGAGTTGGTGTGTCCAGAGATCCGGCGTTGTTGACACTATAGACTGTTAAAAAAAAGCAATATGCAGGTCGATAGCTTTCATTTAGTGCAGTGGACATGGAGGCAAAACGCCTCAAACTGAAAAAAAATGCTGTACACTCTGACATATCTTCAGGATTTATTATAGAATGATAAGAGGATAACTGTTCTTAATAAAAAGCTTATGTTGTGCCAAAACAGTGGCTGTTATTTGTTCTAATCTGGAATTTAGATATGGCTGATTCCAATTTATGCGCGCAGTTCTTACTTGCAGTTTCAGACACTTGATTCCCAAAATCTTGTTCAATATGTTTTAATTAATCCCTGAGAGTTCTGCGCACTTGCCCAACCCGCAAGCAAAAGGGTGCTTTGTCTCGTACCAAACTGTTATTCTTATATAAAGCAAAGGTTTCTTTTGAACAGGCGTCTGTTCAACAAAATTTCCTCTACAATATCCCCTTCAAACTGAAGGAAAAAAAATCACTGGTGTAAGTTTGTAGATGATACGGCTGTTCAACATATATCAATGTAAAACAGTTAGGACAACTGCACCGTATATAGCCTCATAAATTAAAAGCACGAAACAAAGAGCACCTAAACGATTTATAAGACGAGATCCAAGTCTGCAGAGTACTTGTAGTTGCACTGGATGACTCTGAACATTATTGGAGATATTGGGAGCCCAAGCAGTTCCAGACTGAACGGAATCGGTTATCCGTATTTGAACCACGTGACGAAATGGCCAGACTGCGGGCCAGAAGAATGAAATACATTTATTTTGTTTCTTATATTAGTATCCGCATCATATTTTTAAGAAAAAACTACGACAGCTTGGATCTGACACAACTGTAAGATGAAATTGATGTCTTTAGTCTTTAGTGTCTCCCAAGAAGTGAAAGGGATTGGGGGGAGTATGGAGAGAGAGAGATAGAGGGGGAGGGGGAGAGAAAGATAATTGATCTGAAATTCAACCACACACAGTAGGTGTTCCGTTACCCAAAGCATGGTAGAACTCGCTGTATCCATATGTGGGAGCATTATATAAAGCCGTCATTCATAAAGTTTTCTTTGTCACTTTAATGGCGCATTTGACCTTAATCCTTGGTCTAAATCCTCACAAAATATAAACAGGAAACAAACAAGAAGTCTTTAACCGAAGCTTGTTACATGGTAATGCGGCTTTGAAATTTTATCATGGTGGCAGCAGGTGCGACAAGTTTCAAATTAGGAAGAACTGAGGACACAGAAATCCTAAGGGAAGTTCAGCATTAATTAGCGCCAAAATGTCCCATTTCGCCTTTGCATTAGAGTCTACGAGGGCTGCCCCGAGGGAAACTCTAGGAAATGGAGAAAATGCATTACATGCGAACGGAGCCAGATGTAGTCTAATGAGAAACGGTCTGTGAACAAAGTTACATATTATATTGAGAGCAGATGATACCGGGCCCATCCCAGTACTACACATTGTGAACCGTTGGTTTATGTCAGACATTTTCTATTTTGACTATTTACTCGATTCTCAGCTTGACAGGATAGCCCATACAAAGTTTCGGTGGAATTAAGGTTTCTAAAATGTTCCATTACGAATTTCGTGATACAGTGTTGTTAAATCAGCATGCATTTAAATTTTGTTTTGGCGGTCTAGATATTAGAATGCCCAACAGATTTGCCATTCAATCTTCAGCAATACAAACGGGAATCCTGAGGAACCATAATCTAGGACACTGGAAGTCAGCAAACCATTCCAACACCTTATCATCTGGTCTCCTCTTCCTCCCCCCCCCCAAACTCTCCCTCTCCTCCTTCCAGAACGAAGAAAAAGTCACCGTTATCACCAATATGGTAATCAACCCAACAACCCCAGTGCTATACAGCTCCTCTCCGCCTCTCCCACCCAAATAGCCCTTTGCCTCGGCACTGCTCGATCCTGAGTGGTTTATCGATATCTGAGGACTTGAGATCTCTTACTGTTGTAAGAATTACATTAACTCTGCATGTTGAACGCTACTACGGATGCATTCGGCGCTAATGAGCTCATGTAATTCTTTCGATGGTAAGAGACACCATCGTTAATGCACAAGCTTTAAAACATAATTTTGCGGTGGACTTTGCTCTCTTTGTCGTCAGTTCCGTTCATTCGTCTAAGAAAGGCAAAGCCCGTCGTCAATAATTCAATTTCAGACTCACCCTTGATTTTTTCCAACACCGCAAGGAATACATTCATGAATGTAATGCCAAAGATGGAAATATTTTAATCACATACAGGACTGAAAAAACTCCATACTAAATCAGTAAGGGAGCTTTACATTTCAAAACTCCAGCTAAAGGGATGGTGACACTCTCAAATTATGATATTATCATTATTTGTTATCATGACTTTCTGGCCAATGATATCTCAAAACCTAATGGTCCAATCAACTTAAAAATTTGGAACTGAGGGAATCATTTCTATGCCAGTGAGTATGTACTGTGAAAGAGCCATGGTAATCAAAACGTCTGAAAATTCTCCTTCAAAATATAACATTTAGCCCGGAAACAATTCACTGAAAACTTGACCTTTTTTTACTTATTTAGCCTGGACATGTAAACAATTCACTTAAAACATGACCTTTTTTTCCCTTATTTAGCCTGGACGATGTAAACAATTCACTGAAAACATAACCTTTTTTTTCCTTATTTAGTCTGGACGACGTAAACAATTCACTGAAAACATGACCTTTTTTTTCCTTATTTAGCCTGGATAATGTAAACATTTCACTTAAAACATGACCTTTTTTTTGCCTTGCTTAGCCTGGACGATGTAAACAGTTCACTGAAAACATGACTTTTATTTAGCCTGGACGATGTGAACAATTCACTGAAAACATGACTTTTTTTCCTTATTTAGCCTGGACGATGTAAACAATTCACTGAAAACATGACTTTTTTTTCCTTATTTAGCCTGGACGATGTAAACAATTCACTGAAAAGATTACTTTTTTCCCCCTTATTTAGCCTGTACGATGTAAGCAGTTCACTGAAAACATGACATTTTTTTTCCTTGCACCTGATCTTTTATATGAACTGTATTGCAAATTATGAAGATAGATATTGATGAAAATAACTAGAATAGTGGTTTCAGCTCCCCTTAAGCACAATGTTCTTGTACTGTCAAAACTGCCGAGTATACCAGAAGATATGCACTGTACATAATTACATGTTCTACCTTTGCATATGTTTCGACTTACAAAGCACAGCGAGAACATAGCCCAATCAGCTTGTGGTATCCTTCTGCCGAAACAAAATAATGTACTTAATAAACGTAACCGCAGTGTATGAAAATCCACATTTCATTCGGTATGTTTTGGGAAGGCACTCATTCCAAAAACCTTCAGTTAGAGCTCACAGAAGAAAAAGGGCGAAATAAAAAACCGAAACTAATGCGCACTGAATTTACTTGATTTGTGACTGTGATCACAGTGTGAAATCATATTTAATCATATTCTGGCTTGAAACGGATGTGTGGAACCAGATGGTGTTTTTGAGGCCGATGGCGCAAGCACACGGGAAAGCACTGAGTGCCATTATCCCCACCGTTGGCGGCCCTATAACTTTATGAGGCAGCCTAGTTGAGTTTTCGACTCACCAGAAGACCTGGTGAACAAAAGAAGATTACGATATCTCGTGTGTTTGTTTAGTGTGTGTGTGTGTGTATGTGTGTGTGTGTGTGTGTGCGCGCACGCGCGCGCGCGCGGGCGTGTTTCTTTCTTACTTGGATCAAACTTTTTACATCGGCAGTGTTTGAGTTAGGAAGTTCCGCAAATGGTACCACGGGCAGGGTTTGAAGCCGAAAAAGTCTTGTAACAGATAATTAAATCGCGCCCAGTCTGCTGCTTTGTTGTTTGGGTTTGTTTTTTATTTTTCGTTCCAAACCCGAAATAATTGTCGACGTCCGTGCCGATGAGCGATTTCAGCATAGATTTCTGGCACTGCGATCGCGAAAACTTTAGTCGACCAGTCTTATACCACCTCCGCTGATTTGTCCAAAAGTTAATTATTGAAACGCCTCTGTGGTTTGTACAGTCGGTGCGGAGGAGTGGTTTATTTGTTACTGCTTAAACTGTAATGATATCCTGCTCTCCAGCGCGATAACATATTGATTTCATATAACTTCTAAGAATTAGTAACCCCTCATCATAATTGTAGTGTTTTGAGATATTGATCTTTCTTATCGATTCTTGGCTGAAGAGTATGTAGAAGAGTATAGGAGAAAAGAACAGACCTGAATTTATGACGATGGCCTTGAATCCCCGATTGATAGCATCTTATTGTTTTGTAGCGATGATGATGATAACGATGCTGTTTATTTTGACGGTGAATTTGATGATGTAGTTAGCTGTAACAGTGATGGTGGTGGTGGCGGTGGTGGTGATGGTGGTAGTGATGGTTATGGTGGTGCTGGTAGTACTTCAGCTGTTGATGTTGGTGATAGTGATGCCACTTTGATTTTTTTTATTAAAAAGCTAACAGATGAAAAGACAGTAACCATTAGTTGCAAACCAACAAATAGACTGGGTGCTGTTATAGCCAGATCTCCCACAATTATATGACATAATAACAAATAGACTAGCCATTATGCGGAGGTCGTCACCACATGTGCTAATGGCATTTCAGTTGTCAGTTTTGTTCTTTTGTATTGTTTATCTTCATAGTGTTGTGGAATGGTAGAAACAGGGCCATAAGGTGTTCCATAATTTGCTTAACAATGTTGCATATTATAAGGAATCTGTCCCGCAAAAGTATTCCTTGCTCCGCAAACAAGTGTACTTTCTTTGGTGTTCTGTAATGACCGGAAAGCCTCCATTGACAAAACCTCGGCTACTTATCACTTAGCTGCTAAGTATTCCAGCCAGGACGCCTAATAGCTTTCTTTATTTGTATAGACCAAATTCTTTGGCATTGGAAATCAAATCGATTTATCATTCTATTATATCTATATTACATCTATATTATTATATATCATTATATTATTATCATTCTATTATCATTCTAAAGCTGGATTAAAATGCAAGCATACATCCCAAAATGTTTTTTTCTGAACTTGGCAACTCCGCTCTCGGACGCGCTTATCTCCGAAATGTTTCGACAGAGCCGTAGTAGAATGATGTCATCCTCATAGATCACGTTCACACCTCTTCTTCATTGCACGAGCGAAACAGTCTGATCAACTTTTGATTTATTGCCAGTAACAAGGCTGTCAACTTCTCCTGGAAAATTAATACCTTCATGTCCTTACCACAGAGGGACAGGTTGCACTTATATGTAAGTCGATCCGGAACTCAAAATAATAGAATTACACTAAGTGGAATTCCTGGGTACAACAGGCACATTAACAAGGAACAGAAGATCTCTTCCGGGGCGAAATACTCCCTTTGGACAAAATGCGTCAACAGCACAGAATTGAAAGTTAATCTCCGGGAACAGTAGAAGCTTAGCCGGCGAAATCTTCCTGGATCCTTCCCAAACTGATATAGTCACATTAGGTCACAGACTACAGTACTTGCTCACCACTGCCTTTGATAGCTAAAAGTTACAGTGGTGTTTTTATAAATGTTATTTTTTGAGACGCGGTGCTCTTTCACTACAGTACACACGGAAATAGTGAAGTGAAGATTTCGCTGGTAAATAGACTTCCCAATGTTAATTAGCTCCTGGTGGACAGAGTGATGCACGCTACAACACTTTAAACCATTGAGAATGGCAGAGAGCAAGATCAGTTGTATTTTTAACTTTCAACATGTTGCACTATAAGCACGCTAAAAGTAAATCTAGTCCTGGTACAACATGGCATTCTCAGGTTTTCAGGTCGTGAAACGCAAGGAACCCGGAAGCTATCGCATTACTTCTGTGTGTGAGATAGAAGGGTCTTAGCAGTGTACGTCGTACTTATCATTGTGAACACTAGAAAAGGTAGAGATAAACACCAGCTTGCTCTTAATCCTTCCTCGAGAACATTGCACTGAATACTCCATCCACACAGTGGAACAGCACGCACAGTGACTTCAGTGTCGTCTCGGTATCGTTCATCAACCCATATAAAGGATAATAAAATAAATGATACGGATCTCCTCATGCACACGTCACATTCGGTCAAATCTATGTTGTCGAGCATCGAAATGTTTCTTTGCGTGATTTGCCCAATATATTCGAAATCAGCACTTAAGACAGGTTTCACCAGGACTGTGTTATACGAAAGTTGGATTTTAGCGACACGCATTTTTTGCTTGTCGATGTCATTTAAAGCATTAGTCTCGTGGTCGCACGTTAATGGAGCCCCAGTCATTCGTCGCGGGTTAAAATGCGCCGTTCAGAAACCAAAGGCGGGCTAGAATGCTCGACACCCGAAAAACAATCCCAAAAGACCCAAAACCCAAAGCGTTCTTCCAGACCAGACTCTCGTTTTGTTTAACCCTCTCAGAGCTGGTGAAACTGATAGGCCGGGGGAAGATTGCAAATTTGACCATCTCGTGTAAAGACACAAGCCGCGTGGTCAGCATAGCATTTTATTAACAATCAGGGGCATTGCGATCCCACATTCTCGCAAGAGCAGCCATTTCCAGCGGCGTGGGGACTTAAGGTTTTAAGCATTGCTTTTTATACATGCACGAGCTGATAGCACCATTTTCATACGTTGATTTTCGCAAATTGTGTGAAAGAATGGTTTCATGGACAGGCAAAAATCAAATGATCTGATGTGTGTTATAGTTACCCTGACTTAAAAAAAGAAAAAAAATATTTTGGGTGCTTTGAAGCGAATGTCGGACAGAGGCTTAAATTTAACTCTGTAAAGTTTTGGTAAATGACTTAATGCATTTACTGCATTAGGGTATCGTGTTGATCTTGTACAGTGTACATAATTTGATTTGGCGGGTAACGAATCCCGTCAACGTCATGACCTGTTAATTAAATTGCAGGGCCGCATCCATCAATCACCGGTCCTCCAGGATTGGAAAAGTGTATCAAAAAAGTCAGTTCAGATGAAGTTCGCTTCATTAAGGGAAAAAAGCCCTAAGATCCGATTTAGCTAAGTTCCATAAAAATCAAGTCTTTGGTTAACATCAGTCAGTTCCTCTTGGTTGCTGAAATTGGTAATCAGTTCTGATTTTCGAGGTAAATGTGAACTGAACTGAAATTTAGGTAGAAAATTAAAAGCTTTGATTTTAACATTACGACTTTACAAATGTTCATTATCAAAGGGGTTTTCTAGCCCTCGGTTGTCCTTCCCCTCCTTATCGTTACACTTATTGGAGTGATGGTTGTGGTCCTGAAAAGATCTCGTCTTTGACATGGCGGAGTTTTGTTTTCAAATTTTGCATTGATCTTATTTGATTATTGTTCCTTCAATAGGGTTGCCAGAAAACGTTTAGCTTTTCATAGTTTTGTAACTGACTTTAAGCGACTCATTATAATAGGAGCTTCCTATTTGATTGAGTCTCCATTATTTTTCTCTCATGAACCTAATGCGTACCCCATGCCCTAGCACTGTTGGTGAACTTCCAACAGAGATGGTGCGTCTTGTTGATCTTGTTCATTACTTGCTTTCAGAGAGTGCCCACCAAAATCCTTCCTCTCTTCTATCACCAGTCATTTAGCTGACCTTACATTACAGGCACTACAGGAATTCATGAGTATACTTGCCACCGTGAATTTTCTCTTAGGCCATCTCAATGTTAATGCATATCGTCCTCACATTTATTATCCTCAGAGGGGTTCTTATCATTTTATTTTTTCCACCATCCACTGTCTTTGACCATAGGAACTTACACGATTTGGATGCCCTTTAATCCTTGAACAATTCTTTTTTTTTGAATTTATTTCTGATCTTGCGTTTTGGTTTCCCACCAGAGTACCTGCAGACATTCGGCTGGTGGACATCCGAGAAGAGATTTTACAGCAGCTTCAGTCAGATGACCTGGTGCCCAGGGACTACGTCTTTCTAAGGAGTGTAGGCAGAAGTCTTACGCGGGTAAGTGACCTGGGAGGGATGGATGGATGGATGGATGGATGGATGGATGGTGCATGGACGGACGGACGGATGATTGGATGAGAAGGTGATTAAGAAAATGGCGGAGTGACGTCGCCTTGAAAAACTAGAAGAAGAGCATAAGGTGAGGATCCACATATAGAAGCAATGGGATTAGATTTTCAATATGAATTGAAAGCACGGACGCTTGAGTGTGTGTGCGGGGGAGGTGGG
>JAWQUT010000069.1:973987-992534 GCA_033807755.1 Ellobium chinense | reverse complement strand
GGGGGGGGGTGAGAGAGAAAGAGAGAGAAAAAAATGTGGCTAGAGGTTTTGGTGGTGGCGGGCCGATGTCTGACTTTTTAAGTATCAGGATACTCAGCCTTTAAGCTCGAAGTATCGGAAATATCGATTTTGATTCTTTGTTCTGGATAAACATCTTGAACCTTTTTTGATACCTGTAGGTTTTGCACACAGAACACCATTGAGAATTGGAATATCATTGAAACTATTGTTGATCCATTCGATACTTTCGATACCGTTAAGCTTTGAAGTAAGGAGAGCAGGAGCTAGTTTGATATTGAGGATCGACATTAAATTCGATTACTTTTGATACTTTGGATACTCCCGATACTGAAGCGAAATTCCTAAGTATTCTAAGTATTGATATTCAGAAACGATACTGTCTACCACTAGGTTTTGGAAGATACCTGAGTAAATGACTATGAGGGCTGCTTTAGATAATACATAGACATAGAGTCTTTAATTCTCATTGAATCTTGGCCTCTTTGGCATTCTGTCTTTCCTTTTTTTTTTCTTTTTGTTGGCTTCTTTTCATCCTTCCCACTTCATAATGCATCGTTTTTGGCATTCATTCTTCCATTCCTTTCTCGTTTTCCGTTATTGTTCCTTTCTGTCATCTTTTCCCCTGTCTTTTCCTCATTTCTCATCATCTCTATCCCCCCCCCCNCCCCCCTTTTTTTTTTTTGGTATCATTCCAATCATTCATCTTCCCTCATGTACATTCTCCTCGCCTTTTATGTTTCTTTATGACTTTCTTCCTTTCTTTTTCTCCCTTTTCTTCTTCTCTTTCTGTTCCCAAGCTCCTTCCTTCCTTTTTGTCTTCCCGTTTTCTCTCTTCCCGAGCTCCGTCCTTTCGTTTGTCTTTCCAAGCTCTTTCCTTCCTTCATCATCTGCTTTTCACTTTTCATTCCACCCTTCTCCCCCTCCTTTCCCAAGAAACCTATTCTAATAACTCCCTCCATACCCTAATCACTACATTGTACCCATATTTAGAAAGACAGAAAAGACTTATTGTTAAACTCTTTGGAGACTTGCTGTAAACAAGGTGTCAAGTCAATCCCTTCCAATATGTCAGTAACAATAGGCATTGTGTATAGCCCAATCAGCCGTGACAGCTCGATAGTACATTACCATTATATGGTACCTGTAGCCACGAGTTATGAAAGTATCTCAATGTGAAACAATTACATACTCAAGCCTTCGAGCTCTAGTTATGCCAGAGTACTGTTCGTGGTCAGCTTAAGTGTGGGCGAAATGCAGAAATCCCACGTTCAGTGCTTTTGGTGTCTTTTATTATGGTATCTTAACTTCCAACCTTTAGAGAAAAATGTAGGTCTTATGGGGTTTATGGTGTATGAAATTATAGTAGACTACTTAGCAATAATGTAAAAGTGCATTTATCAACTTCAGCTAGCGAGCCTTTTTTACACGAGAATAAAGTTTGTGGGCGAAGTGTCGACGTCCCATATCCAGTGTTTTTCTTGTCTTTTCATATGGTATCTTAAATTGTAATCTCCGGGAAAGCTAGGTCTTAAGAGATTATCTCCTGTCGTTTATTGTATATGCTGTATTAAATAATAGTAGACCAATTTCAGCCTTTGAGCTCCTTTCACACCAGAATAATATTTGTGTGCGAAGTCCAGTACTTTTCTTTTCTTTTTTAATTTTTGTATTAAATTGTAATCTTTAGGAAAACTAGGTCTTAAGAGGTGGTCTCTTATCGTTTAGTATAAATGAAACATTAGCTGACCTACTTAATAATAACGTAAAGCTGCTTAAACCAAGCTAATCTTTGATCCCTTTTCACACCACAGTAATGTTTTTGATCACATTGATTGGTGTGCGATATGCCGATGTCCCCAATTCAGTACTGTTATCGTCTTTTAATTTGGTATCTTAAATTGTAATCATAAAGTGAAAGCTGGGTCTTAAGAGATTATGTCTTTCAAATGCTGTATTGAATAAATGTAGAACAACTGAACAATAACGTAATGCGTTTATCAACTTCAGTCTTTGAGTCCCTTTCATGCCAGAGTAATTTTCCATATTGGGCGAAGGGCGGAAGTTCAAATACCGTTTTTTTTAAATTTTCTCTCTTAAGTCGGTATCTTAAACTGTAATTTTTGGAAAAACTAGGTCCTAAGAGATGGTTTGTTGTCGTTAAGTATGTATGGGATAATAGTTGACCATCTTTAACAACAGCGTAAAGCATTTATCAACTCCAGCCTTTGAGCCCTTTTCAAGCCAGCAGCGTAATGTTCCTGGTCGCCATGTTGGACGAAGTACCGAAGTCCAAGTTCCAGTGCTTTCCTTGTCTCCCAGGTTGGTGTCTTAAATTGTAATCTTTAGGAATGCTAGATCTTAAAAGATTGTCTCTTGGTTGTTTAATGCTGTTTGAATAATAGTAGTGCAACTTAACAGTAATGTAAAGCATTTACCTATTCCAACCTTGGAGCCCCTTTCACACCAGAAGAATGTTTGTGGTCGATATGGTGGACGGGGTCTCGAAGTGCGTTTCTGAAGTTTCTGGTCGTTTAAATTGATATCTTACTTTGTAGTCTTCAGGAAAGTTCAACTCTCAAGAGGTTGTCTCGCAGACTTCAAGCCTTCGAGCCCTTATTGTAGCACAGTAATGCATGTGCATGGGTCACGTTGATTTTAAGATTTCAGCGTGCTTTTCTTCTTTTAAATAACATATGTTCAGGTTTAATCATTAGCATAGCTGGGTCTTAGGAGATGGTCTCTGGTCATTAAATAATGAAATAATAGTACATACCAGTGACTGAAATGGGAAGCAATATCGGACTGAGGGATACTGACTTTGATTTGTACTCACATCCCAAACAGAGCTCTTGAGAATTACAGCACTTAGTTGAGCAGTTGATTAACAAATTGTGTGTAAAAGTATTGGCGATAAAGGAGAATAGTGAGTTAAATTTACAACCTTTTTTCCAGCACTATACTCTTGTTTGACACAAGTTTGAAAGTTAAATCTATATTGCATTCTTTTATGAGAGTATCTCCTTTATCCCCTTTCCCAAGCCATCTACCTTGCAGTTACCTCCTTGTCCGTTCATCTGCGTTCTGTTAATCTCATTGAATAACGCATCTGGAGCAAATTCACCTTCTAGTCACTAGATCTATAGAAGTTGAAATCTGAGCTTGTTTGTGCCCTTAAACCCCTAAATCACGTTAACGTGTCCTGTTTTATCATTGCGCTTGAAGACTTGCTAGAGCAAGCTAATGAGAGAGAATTGGAATATTTGACTGGCTTTAATGTATGTGCAATATACTGGGCCAGTTTTAGTCTGAGTTATGAGAGAGAGAGCGAGAGAGAGAGAATTGGGAGATTTTTGGTTTGCACACACTCTCATTCAAAGTCTCAACTGCTTTGTTTTTTATAAAGAGCACTTCGATAACGAGAGTTTGTCATGTGATCGAATCACAGTAGTCTTAGTGGCTCAATGATAGCCTACAGGATAACACCGCAATCCACATTTTCTACTCCCGATTCTATTTCTCTTGATCATAGTCTTTAATGTGATTCCATTGGACCTTGCCCTCAGGCTTCGATCACTATTGTCTTCTGACCCGGCCGGTAATGGACATTCGAGAATTTATTGGAACGAGACTTTAGGTCTCGTGAAGGTGGCCATTAATAGAAATGAGGAAAAAGAATAGTGTCCCATGCCTACAACTGGGGTGTCGTCGAGCGCCGTGAAAAGTGGGAAAATAGTTCAGCGGCTGAGATTCTACCTCTGTAATTAACTTGTGTATTGAATATCAGATTTTCTCTCCCTCTCTCTCTCTCTCTCTCTCTCTCTCTCTCTCTCTCTCTTTCTCTCACATTCGCTCTCTCTTTCTCTTATCTCACTGTCTTTATGTCACTGTCTCTCTCTTTCTTTCTTTCTCTCTCTCTTTCCTTAGGTTCGTGTATGTGTGTGTGTTTGTATGTATGCGTGCATGCCTGCTTTAAGTATAGGACGAGAGAGGAAAGAGGAAGAGGTATTTGATAGCTTGCGCATTAACGATGGACTCTCTTACTACCGTAAGAATTCCATGTCGAGTGCATCACCGGTATTCAACATGCAGAGTTGAGTTTAGAGATCCCATCGCGAAAGCGGTTTGGAAGGCGGAAAGTTGTGGTCTTGCACGATTAAGAGTGAAATTAATCGAAAAAAAAATGAATGGGAAAGTTCGTTAATGATTAGACGGACGTTTCTTTCCTCTTATGTACAAACTGAAGAAATTCGTTGCACGACTGATTGATTGCCAAACTGATAGACTGACTGAGGGCTGATCGATAAAATTGCTGTTTGATGGAGTGATTTATTGATGTCAGATTAATGACTTAGCGTAGGAATGATTGACAGGTTCCCTTGTTGATGGCTTTTTGTAATTACTAATAGTTATATCAGCCGACCGATTGTCTGGCCATCTGGCTAATTGAATTTGGCCTCTCAGTTGATTCTTGCCTGTTCTCAAGTTCATTTGAGTATAATGCAAATGCATATTCCATGTCAAATCTCTCTGTGTATCACGTGAGACTACTTTGTTTTGCATGCTTAATAACGGCAAAGATATCGTGTTACATAAGATAAGATAAGATAAGAATGACTTTATTATCCTTAGAAAGGAAAATTGCCTTGGNACAGGTTCCCTTGTCGATGGCTTCTTGTAATTACTAATAGTTATATCAGCCGACCGATTGTCTGGCCATCTGGCTAATTGAATTTGGCCTCTCAGTTGATTCTTGCCTGTTCTCAAGTTCCTTCGAGTATAATGCAAATGCATATTCCATGTCAAATCTCGCTGTGTATCACGTGAGACTACTTTGTTTTGCATGCTTAATAAGGGCAAAGATATCGTGTTACATTGACCTTAAAACCCTTGGCGTAGTTATAACAGTTAATGAAAAAAAAAAACCACTGATTTGCTATGTCTACTCCTTTGTGGTCTCTCTACTGTCAAACCTCCTCGATAACAAGTATGCCTTTGTCTGTGGCAAAAGTATATTTATTACTGAGATGTACATATTACTGAAATCCAAAAGATAGATTGATAATAAATTCAGGCATGTGAAATGCATACCTATAAAAGAGGTGAACATAATATTATCGAGGTACAGTACTTATTACAAAGATTCCACTGTACTATATTTCCCTCCTGGTCGCAATTTAAACAGAAAGAAAAAAAAATTAAAATCGCTGAAAATGGACATCAAAAATTTTGTCACGCAACCCATATATTATTGAGTTTCACATAGTGATTAGAACTTTGTGTTCATAAATTTTTTAAAACTCATTTCAAACAGAACATTTTGCTGAACGAAGGATAACATAACAAACATGGGCACAGAGCCCAATTCCACAGCCAGCAACAACAAACTCAAATTCCAAAATCCTGTTATCGTCGGTCGTTAGCACTTTCAGGAGGTTTTATTGTTAAATCTCCCGTAAGGGAACTGCCTGCACTTTTAACAACTATAATTCACACAATAGGAGTGTCATCAGTGAAGCTCTGACTATGCCATTTTCAATACATCTTCATGCAAATTCCTTTTGCTCCGCATACTCACGGCTCATTGGGAGCTATGAAAGAGGTGCATACAATAAAAAGAGGATCGAATTCCCTGTATTTGTGAATGGCTCTGTGACAAAATGCGCTGTACAACATTTTCGGATTGTGGCAAACAAGACCATTTGCTGAGCATGTTAGTTAACAAGTTCAAGTTCAAATCTTTACTAGGCTTACGCCAAACACTTTGCTTCACGCTTACACAGTGATAATCACTATTGTGGGACAAAAATGTCGTTCCATGTTGTAGAAATTTGTACAGTATGTAGTCTAGACCTGTATTTAAATACCCCTACTGAAATAAGCAGAATAAACTAGAAATTCAGGTTGGTAGGTAACACGTATTCTCATAAAGCCCATTTTGAGAGAAGCTCCAGGACTCTAATGGCAGAGAAATGTTGCGTTTAAGCGGAAGCTGTGATTAAACAGAGTGCGATTAAGCAGACGCAGATACGTGCAGGATAGGGGACAAAGCGGACAGAATTTACAGTGCGAACGTTAAATGCCAATGCAAGGACGTCTCAGTTAACATGCAAGTTTTATGCAATGGGAAATAAGAGCAATTATCTTAGCGAGATCTGGACTGTAAAATTTCGTTCTGGGATATTAATGTATTGGAAAAGACTCATGAAAAGAGAGAACAATGCAGTTCATAAAATTATGTAGTCTGTTTATGCAGCTTCTATTCTGGTATGCTTGAATAGAAGACCCATTGTTGTGTTGTGCACATAAATACAAAGGTAGGGCATGGGAGTGGTGGAATAGGCAGATGAGCTTGAGAAATACTGCTATTGTTGTTATATCATTGTTATGTCTTTTTATGTGTGTGTGTGTGCTGGCTATGAACGTTTTTATTCGGGAAGATTGGGGGAAAAGTGGAAATGAGGATGGGAGGAGAGGAGGGTGGTGAGGTAAACTTAACTGACAACATGCAAGAAGGTATTGAAGTTCTGTCATGTAACCAGAGGGTTGTCGCCCACACGCTAGTTTGTTTGAATGAATGCTCAATGCACTCAGTCTGCTCTTGAGGAATGGCAGCAGTGTAAGGCACAAAGCATGAATGAATTAATGAATGAACGAACGAACGAACGAACGAACGAACGAACGAACGAACGAACGAACGAACGAACGAATAAATGAATGAATGAATGTATGAATGAATGAATGAATGAATGAATGAATGAATGAATGAATGTGAAGGACAGATACCACTGGAAGGCCACGAATGCATAGAGTCACAAGCATACCTGGTTAAAGAAAGAAAATGTATTTATAATCATACAGATCAAGAAATCCATGAAGATACTGAAAATGTTTTACGGTGAGATAACTTTATTTTACTTCTGATCTCATGGCTTTTGTTAAGCATACTGCATTTCTTGTATGTGACTGCATTGTATTTTTAGAGCTTTGAAATAATACTTGAATGGGTAATCAAAAACCGTAAACTGACTGAAATACCTTCCTGTTTGGGTCTTATGTATTCCCAAAGGAAATCTCAGCTTGAGTATGAAACTGGAACATGGCATGAGGAGATTTGGTAGTTTTATTTTTTTTTTGCTGGTGAAATAACTGAAACTTTTCTTCCCATTTCAGTTACGAGGAAAGCAAGAATACCAGTTGAAGGCCAAACACTTTTTACCTCCAGTGGTAAGTGAATTTTTCAGGGCTCATAATTTCCCTGAAATCCAGGAAGGAAATATTTATTTTTCTGAAGTGTGAAAGCTGTTACACATTTAATTTGATTTAAGTTACTTTTTCCTCACTTCACAGATAAAAAAATTGCAACCTGATTTATGTTTCATTAAAGAATTGTTTTCTTTCAAATACTGATATGCTTAAACTTTGAAATTCTGTAGTTTTCTTGAAACTAAATAAAAGTAACACAGAGGTGATTAATCGTTTTATTGGTCCTGTAATTAACATAATTAGGACCAGTGTTGGGTCAGTTTTAACACTAGGCCAAGGGTGGGTTACAAATGAATTTTTGCCCTGTGGGAAAAAATTCCCTTTAGTGAAGCATCACATCCTGCAGACACTTGAGCTATATCAGTTTAAAATTTAATTATCTAAACGCCAGGCTTTTGCTCCAGAGCTGTACATTTTAGAAGCTACTCCTGAAATCAGAGATGCTCTAGCCATCAGTGACAGATCCTCACAGTCACCTCCCTTGTCACGGCGGACATCACCAGCCCACACTCACAGAGGCTATCCCAACACATACCGCAATGGTTATCCCGGTAAGAAAGTCAGAAAGTTACAGCCCCTCTGCATTATGAATGATTTGCTTGACATTGCACTTTGCTTAAAGCTGAGCTTGGTTTTACTAATTCAGAGAAGAAAGGATAATTCTTTTTTTGTTTTAGGAGATACATGTGGCACTTGAAAGTCAAAGGAATAGTCAGTCTACAAAATTGTAGTTTTACACAGCTTTATAGATTGTAACCTTGTTTTGCACTGAAATAGAGACAGTATTCTTGTAAAATTCTTCACGTTATTTTTTGTGTTCGGCCTTTGCACCATGAACATTTGCTGTTTTGATTTTAGCATTAGGCCTGCCTTTACAAATTGCAAAGAATTTATCAGCCTTAAATTGTGAATTTCCAAAATTTTCTGTTGCTAATAGATTGTTTATCCACTGCAACTGAGAAAACAAACAATAGGAGAGTTAGGTCACTCGTAGGGAACTAATATTCGAATGAAAGGAAAAGAGCAATGTTCTAGGGTGAATATGCAACCTGGTTATTGAAACGTTTTTGTCTAAGGAGTTGATGAAGCCGACGTGCTCAAGTACTACTGTATAATTATTAACCCAGTAAAGATTGTGAAAAGATATTTCTTGTATTCAGCATTATGTATTGTATTATTTTGCTAGAAAAATAATTTTTACATGATACAAATGTATCAATGTATTTCTAATCCCAACTGAACTGATCTTTACAGCATATTCTATCAGTTCATTGCACGATAAACATTTCATTTATAAACAAGGGTTTCAGTAGGATAGTAACTCTGTATGTGCAGTGCTGTGTTATTTCTCACTACTTTATACTGCAGTATAACTTTGATTCCTTATTACAAGAACTGACACAGGTTTAAAGTAGTCACAAACTAGCAATAATAGTTTGGATGTAGGAGGTTCAGTGCCATAGCTCTCATGACTGGAGTTTTGCTTGCTGTGCAAGATTTCATTATTTAGTAAGCCTCATATTACACCAAGCTGTGCAGGAAAGGAAAAGTACTTTCCACTTTGTAGCCCAACAGAGGTGAGCCTTTGAGCTTGCCTATAAACAGTGATGCCAAACTTAATTTCATCCCTTGGACTAATCTCACAGAAACAGCCCATGCAATCCTCAGTGCAATGTGCAGTATGGCTGAGCATAGCTTGTTGTAATTTGGGGCTAAAAATGATTTATAGTGACAAACTACGGCAGACTTGGGTTTCATTTTGCGGTGTTGAGTGGACTATAATTAGTACTTTTAGTACTATCACTGATTCTTTGATACAGAAAGAGAAGACTGAAACCTGACCATACCTTTACACATACTCCATAGTACTAATAAATCAATTACAGGTGAGTGAGAGGAATTTGCTTGCATTTCCTAGTCCCGGAATACCTAGAATAAAGGACAGATTTGAGTTCTTTTCCCACGATCTTGGGTTAAAAAACATTGGGGTCATATTCTAAAATGATTGAAAACCTCTGTATTAGCTAGGGATCTGAATTTCCAAAACTCTTATGTATGAACTTTGCTTTTTAACACTGAAACAGCAGGCTGATGTTATTTTCATTAGTTACACAATGTGTTTATATTATTGTGAGACTAGAATCCACTGACAGAACATTGGCTAATATTATCATGAATCATGAAAGATGCAAATTAAATCGTTCTTTGGTAATAGAGTTCTGTAATTTGAGTTTTGTATATTTTTATAATTAGATAGGCATTGGATTTAATTGAGGAGTTTTGTTGGGGGGAGGGGGAGAGAGGGGCATGCAGAAACGTGGAAGAATTTAAGTCACTGGATTCTAGTAATATAATGATATTGACTGTCAGAGGCTCATGTTATCAATTCAAATTTCAAAACTTTCATCATTGGGATAATAACTTATTGCTGTGTTTCTGAAGTGATATGTTTGCTTAAAGGAAATTTGCATGGGCCTTTTGAGAGTCTTGTTTGATGTTTGTCACATAGTTAGTGAACATGTTTTCCAGCGTCACACAAAGCACACTGCACATTCATAGAACACTCACATATATGAGAGTAGACAGCTCCCTCCCTCCCCATACTATTCCTATGAAAACTGGCTCACACTTGCATGCAACTGGCAACTGACAGCTCTCCTGACCGTCATTGATTTAGTTTCAGCTCTCCTTTCTGGGCATTGGTTTAAAGTCTTCATCCCCCCTCTTGTCATCTAGTTTCTGGTGGAAGTCAAGCTCCAGTTGTTCTGTCTGTGCTGTTTTTAAGTTGTTCAACAGACTATTCAGCACCCATTGTTGAATGCTGCCTTTGAAACTATCCGCAAGAAAGCACATTGTTGTAGCTTTTGGATTTTGCAGCTAGCTCACAGGCCTGTGCGACCAGCTTTTATTCCTGTGTTTTCCATTTACTAGTTACCTTGCCCTACCCAGGTTACATCCTTTTCATTTAAGTCCCTCTTAATACTCCCTTCCCCCCAACCTCAGTCATTTTGATTTTCCACTTCCCATTGCCTTGTTTTGATCCCTCCCCCATGGCATACTAACAACCATCAACCCATATCTAGATCTATGACTTGTGAAACTGGATCAGAGAATGAGGCAGAAAGTCAGTCATCGGCATCCTTTACAATGATCCTTATATTTTACAAGTATTATGAAGCAAGATGTTATATAAGAGTAGGAACTGAAGTTATCTTGTCAAGGGATATGCTCAGCATGTGGTCGTCAAGACGGTATGTGCAAAAGCACTCTGTGTACAGTATTGGTAATGGTAGTGACCACAACATGATATAAGCGTACTCTCTACTGTTGTTAAAATTCGTTGTCGTCTTCTTGATTAACCAATTTTCAATATCATTTTACATAAGGTAACTTCATGGCTTTGGTGTCTTTTCCTGTCGAAGAATAAGTGAACTTTACAACCTGTCAAATTTCTGTCGTTTTCTTGTGTCCTTTTTCTGGTTAAATTCTTTCAATTGTCTTTCTTTCCTGTAACGTGGTACCTGGAGTCAACTGTGATATAATTTTGCATAAACCTAGTCTTACATTTAAGTTGTTGTAGGTTTTTAAAAAACCTGACGTCTGTTTCTGACAGGCTGAGAAGGAAGAACACAGAATAAAATCATGATGGCAAGATTTCTCTTTACCTAATAGAGCAGCGCTTGTGCTGAGAATTATTTGGTCTAAGTTCGAATCTGTGGATTCTAAAACCATGTTACAATAACAAAAAGTTCTGCAGTGGGTGATAAGGACATCAAGTATTCTCACTACTGTGCCATGACTGGTTGATTAGATGTGCACATGAAGCCATAAATAATGATACGACGTAAGTTATTCATTCAGATAACATCAGAAAAGTCAAATTACCAAACATGCAAATACTTAATCTTTCACTCATTACTCATAACTCAGGCATCCTCAGTCATTCTGTAGATGAAAACAAAAATCCACACATTTCAACAGAATTTAATATACTAAGGTTTAATGGAGGAAGAATTCACATTGTTTTCTTAATGCCTTAAATCTTTAATACCTTTTCATGATCCAACTGCAACAAGTGGGGATTCTTTAGATAGTAATGTGTAATTTTAGAATTTGCATCCAGAGTAAGAATTCTGATGAGAAGGCTATGAGTTTCTCAGTCCATGAACCTGGAAGTCATTTCGTTGATACCGTCTGGACCCAAAATTGAGTTTCATACTGGCAAAATCCAAATTTTCAAGCTGCGTACTCTGTATTATTGCATTGGGTATTCTCAGCAAATAAACTTCCATTATGAACTCCCACTACTCTATGTTTGCTATCAAGAATATTCGCACGAGCACTGTAATGCCTAGTTTAGGAACGCAATATGACCCCTGTCATTTCGTCATTGATAACTGTATTTGATGAAAGATATCACCAAGCAGCATAACTAAATATAACTGTGCTGATAACTATTATTGGCAAGCATTCATTTGAACAGTCTGTGATGACATCTGAATTTTGATAGATTTATGTCTCAGTGTTGCAGCAATACAGATCCTTTCCTTTTTTGTGAATCTTCATCAATCAACTGTTGGAGATAGCTGTGGTAGAGTTGAACATATGAATAATAAGGGGAGATGGGGGAGGAGGTTGAAAAGAGTGTATAGTATTTCCTGTGCTTTCTATACATGTTTCAGCTGTTGACCTTCTTTCCTTTATGGCTTGATTAAAGACTGCTGCATTTTCCATTTCATCCTACCTCCTTGCATTTTACCTCATCATGTGTCTTTTTGTGTTCAAGATCCCAGTGATCTTTGCTAAGCTTCCAGTTACTGTGTAGACCTTGTAAATGGATTGCACCAGTTTCTGCAAATTCACAGTCTTTAACATGAAGAAAGGAAGTATTGTATACACACACAAATCCATGTTGTAACAAAAGATTTAGTACAATATTAACAGTCTAGTAAAAAAGAAATCATAAATGCTTGTCCTGGAACGAAGACTTACGATATGCACTTCTTCAAACATTTCCAACTGTTGGTATTATAATTATTGGTATGCATATAATGTTTGTTCCCAGTATTTGTTTCAAGCAGTAGGGGAGGGGGACAGAATTTGAGGGTTATTTTTGCACGCTAAATAGAACTTGAGGGTGAGCTAGGAGCTGTAAATATATCAGTCAGTGTTTAGCCAAAGCATCATCTGGATTATATAAAGACCAAATACTATAGCATAAGGGATGGTTGTGTAAATTGTGCTTATTTGGATGTTCTCTCTCGTCTGTTGCTGATGTTCATCCTCATGTTTATTTTTCATCTCTGCGCAACCTATTCTTACCCATATGTATTGAAAAGAAAAATAAATTCTTATTATTATATTTACCCAACTTATATGTTATACTAACTGCATTTTACTCACCTTTACTTGTTTTTCTTTTCTTATAGATGTTTACAGACTAATTTGCTTCCATCTATAATAACTGCATACCTGCTTCTTTGCTCCGTGTGACATATCTCCTTTGTGTTTGATTCTACCCAACCCAGCACCGGTGTACCATCAGCTGTAGCATGCCTAAGCTTTGTAACTGTTGTAATTTGTGTGATCGGTATTGAAAGAGAGTACTTTTAGGGGATTTTCTGAGGTGGTCTAGTTTTGTAATTTTAAAACTACGTGTGGCGTATGATGGCTTAGATGGCTTAGAATTTTCCATTGGAGATTTAAGCTCTTTTGGGGATTTGAAGATTTGGAAATTACATGTAGTTTAGCCATATTAAAGTTACTGTGGACTTAGATTTGATTTAGCGGGATGTTGGTGGTCTGTATAGTTCTTAATAGTGTTGAGTCATTGATTTTGTTAGCATTATGCAAATCACTTTTATAATGAGTCAATATCAACTATCATGACAAGTTCTTAAGGGTGAAAACTGGTGGATTTGAATGATGTCACTTAATGTTTATATGTGGTAAAACTCATTTTGCAGTTTAGTCTGGGCTGTGAGAGTAAATAGTTGAAGGAATTGTCAAATGCTGTATCTGTAAAAACTGATCCAGAATTTCATAAACAGTTCTTTCAATGTGAAACGGCTTTTCTAGGGGCAGAAGTTAACGTGTGAAATTGACTGACAGCTGTGAATGCCGTGTTGTCCAATTGTGCTCTTTCCAGGTCAGGACTCAGACAATGAGAGGAGCAACAAATCCCCTACTCACCCCTCCTCCCCTGCTAACAAATATAAACCCCTCCCACATATAGCCGCTGCCTCAGACCCTTATAAAAACAAAGATCCCAGATCTGACCTCAGATCTGACCCCTATAGGAACAATGACTATCCATACAACCGTTACAATGATCCATACAATCAGTACCAAAACAACTACAACAACAGAAACACCTCACCATCACGTCAGCCACCACAGGAACAATATTCAGAAAAGCCCGGGACAGACTGGGATGAACAGCCAAAAAATGAACAGGTGGTGCAGGTGTACCACTCGGCTGTCCATCCCGCTCGGGACCGAAGCCCATCCCCTCATAAACATAGTCCTCCTCGGTCAGCAGAAAAGGGTAGAGACCGCCGACGTGATGATGATTCTGGTGTGGCTGGCCTTTCGCCGGAGGATGATTACATCAGACGAAACAGAGAAAGGGAAGAAAATGATACATATAGGTCAGTGTCATGGGGAAATTTGTATATATGAAGGGTGAATTGATCATAAGTTTAAATTAAGCTGAATTTATTATTCACAAACATGAAATAAAGTACAAATGTGCCATTTCTTAAGTTTGTTATTATGTTATCATGAATGAAAGTTTAACATTATATCTATCAGAATTGATCTGTTTTATTGCAAGTCTGTTTTGTTGGGCAACAAGAATAAAGGGAAGAGGAAATAATGCAGTTTTTCAGTCAGGCAGTTCATAGCAACAACCAAAAAGTGGTAATGGTATTGTCCAAAAAAGTGATGGAACTTCAACCTGTTCACATCTCATTTGCTAAAATGAATGTAGTCTTGTATTTTCATGATTAAGAGGCTTTGTTGAGTGAAAAATAACCTGAACATTCTTGACACAGTTATGAGCAACATTGTCTCTGTAACAGAAAAACACAAGAGATGCAGAGACGCATTGAATCAGAGAGATTTACACTAGATAATGAGACCGAGGCAGAGAGAAGGCGACGACAGGAAGATCTTGAACATGGAAACTACTTGGATAACCAGCGATGGGATGCAGAAGAGGTTTATTTTTCTTAAATTGTTGTTATTCGTAAATTTGTTGTTATTCTTGCCGTTATCTTGTTCATCATTGGTAAAAGTGTTTTCATATTTTTAGTTGTTTTGCTGAGATGTTTGAGCTGTTAAGAATTTTTTATAGTTAGTAGCTTCTGATTCAAAAACAAGACAAAAACATTAAAAAAAATTAGGAGCAAGGACTTTAGCAACCACCCCTGCAACCTTCACATTGCTGAAGGGAGTAAAAGAGCTGAAAAGCTGAGGTGGTTTTTTTTATCCTGAAGACGGCAATAATTAGTGACACCTAAGTAAAATTAGGAGAAGGGACTTTGTCCAAGAATCTGGAATGTACACACCTAGTGAGGAATATACAACCCTGCTTAAAGCCTGTATTTCTTGCACAGGATTTTCATTGCTGAGAGTCTTGATGTCTTTGTGATATGTTTTTTATTAATGAAATCTGGCTTAGCTGCACTCTTATCTGTTATATTGGCCACACCAGCACCACCGCACTGTCCAACACTGTGATGTGCACGCTTCCATGTGAAAGCTAAAAGAGAGCTCTTTGTTTGCATAATTATTGTAGACCTGCACATCTACATCCATTTGATTGCTCAGATCTACGTTATGCATCTCTGCATGGAGGCCTTGAAGGCCTTGCGCCCATCAGCACTTTCATCTGTACACTTACGTGACAAAGTCTCAGCATTAAGTATTTGTTTGTACATGTAAAAGTTTGATACTCTCTGTTGTTGTTTGCGTGTATCTCTGA
Source organism: Ellobium chinense (assembly GCA_033807755.1). Classification (NCBI taxonomy): domain Eukaryota; kingdom Metazoa; phylum Mollusca; class Gastropoda; order Ellobiida; family Ellobiidae; genus Ellobium; species Ellobium chinense. Next base: position 977,263 of record JAWQUT010000069.1, on the reverse strand, counting down.
GCAGTCTTTGCTGTTTTGGTCAATTTTTTTTTCTGTTGTTCTACTTTCGCTTTTGAGAATTGATATCCTTTCCCCAAGTCTCTTTTCCAGTTCGTGCAATTTGAAGCCAATATCATGCTGTAACAATAAACAACTCAGAGGTGAATGTTGTTGAATTCTGCAGGATTGCTTGAATTAAGAGAAATCTGGAAGCACCGAATGTTCAATGTTGTAGATTATTTTGTGATGATTTCTTCTTCTGGTCAGTGTCTCTCTCTACATTTTAGCAGTTGTACAGCACTGTGTAATACTTCTCTGATAATAATGTGAAAAATATGCAGCTATTTTTGGTCTCTGCATTGTGTACATGTTTGATGTTGTTGCTTGTTTGGGGTGAGTCTGCCTAATGCTAAGAAAATTATTTTTTTATTTACTGTGTAATTTGTAATTTTTAATGTTATTTGTAATTTTTAATGTTTTGTAATTTGCTTCTTCGTTTACTTTCATAGGAAAGAAGAAGGCAACAAGCAGAAGAGGACAGGAGGAAATTGGAAGAGGAAAAGAGGAGAGAAGAAGAATTGAAAAGAGAAGTGGAAGAACAAAAGAGAAGAGAAGAGGAGGCCAGGAGAAGGATAGAAGAGGAGAACCGATATGAAGAGGAAAGGAAAAGAAGAGAGGAAGGGGAAAGGAGAAAAAGAGAGGAAGATGAAAGGAGGCAAAGAGAAGAACAGGAGAGAGAGGAGGAAAGAAAGCGGCAGGAAGTTAGTTGTAACTTTTTTACCTTTTCATATAAAGATACAGTAGTGCCAATTTAAATGGAACCGTGATACTTCACAAAAGTAGGCAGTATTTAGAAGTCACTAATAAATGCCCTACAGTATGTACTATATTTCAGTCCATCTCTAACACAGCTGATTAGCACACTGTTGCACTGTGAAGTTTTAAACTGAAACACTGAACATTTTTAGAACACCAATGTTGTTTTGATCATTTTGTATGGTCATCATGATATCAATTCTTTGTTCATTCCCTTCCTGTATCATGGTTAGAATTTTTAGAAAGATAACACAATGGTTTAGAAGTGAATCTGTGATTGAGGATTGATGTTGTAGTTTCTGAGTCTTGCTGGGGTCATTTTGAATATTGCTTTTGATGTGTTTGTCTTAGTTTTTAGATTTTAAGTGTATTTATATATGTCTCTTTGAACCTTTTAAACATAAAAGATTGATTTAGCTTTTATAAAAGGCAACAGCAGATTTATCCTTGTGTCAGAGCTGCTGCAGACTCTTTTAATAATTCTTTCAAAGTATTTTTATTTTGCACAACCATTTTGTTTGAAAAAAGCTTGGTCTTGCTCTTGAGAGCCACATCACCATGCCCTTAGTGTAAATATTTTTAGCTGTAACAGATGAAAGGAGACTGTCAACTATGGAAGAAATACAGTTTGGCAGTCTGGCAGCATAATGAAATAATGGTGCCAGAATTGTTAAATCTTACATGCATGGATGCTGGACTAATATAAATCCTCTTTATAATTTAGCAATGAAGAAAGCTCAGACCTTTACTTTTATAGTCATTGAAAAAAATGTTCTTTCTCAAGACCATCTTAGTGCATTACTGTATTCTGCTCACTCATAAAGATTTTTGTGAAAATGTTTACTTTCTGTTAGCTGTATGCCGTATGCAGTTAATTTGAACCTGTTTCAGTACTCTTATGAAAAAGTGACTAAAGCTGCACTATGGTGGCATTTAAAATTATATCACATTCTCAGAGCGCCAACAGTTTTAGACTTCACATTTTTGTGCTTCTCTTTAGGAGGCCAACAGATTCTCATCTTCCCCACCTGGGCGGATGTCGCCTAGTCAACAGCCCACAGTCAGAGACACAGAGTCAGCCCGCCAGCGGCGCAGAGATGAAAGTAAGTCAGTACCAGTCAGTGTTATTTTGTTGGCTTTGCAGTGACCCTCTTTGAATTATATGACTAAATATAATGCCAAAAGTAGACCATGCGAGTGAAGTTTATTTTCTCATGAGTAATGCTTTCAAAGCTTTGACAAGTTGTTAGCTCCATCTCAGTCGGAAGGGAAATGCAGAATTGTCAGGGTCTTTTGTTACAATTTCATGTCTACTCTGAAAAATAATTTCTAGAAATAAAGATTATACACAAAGTTTCACCTTTTCATGGGAGTTGTCAGTTTGGTGTAGAGCAATAAATTGGTAGTGCCGGTAAATAAATTCTCCCACCCAGCACATTATTTTTGTCGTGACAAATAAAATTAAGCAGAGGACAATTAAATCGGACCTGATATTGTTATGTCAGGCTTGTGGCCGATTAGATCAGCTCCTGACAGATTCATCAAGACTTTTTAAAATATTATTGTTTCATTTATTCTTTCCCTGTTGTCTCTTCTGTTACAGAAAATCAGTTGCTGAAAGATCTGGAAGAAGCAAGGCAAGCCAGACAGGAGCAAGAGAAAGAGAGGGAGGAACTGGTCAAGAAAGCCAAACAGATGCAACATAAAACAACGAATCGAAGGAATGAGGGTGAGTTCACCACATGCCAGGTTCTGAAACATGACCTAATCATTGGGAATTAGATACTGGGAATCTTCTCAGGAAGATAGCATATGCCCCTTCTCACCTGATATTGTGCAATTTAATCATCAGTTTACAAACTTTATGAAGTTACATTGGTACTTGTATGTAAGGAGACAAGTTAAAGCAGAGGTAAGAATATATAAGCAGTGAAATGACAATATGCATTGCCCAGTAAAAAAAATTTAATTACAGTGGAACCCGCTTAAGTGGACGGCTCCATTCCCGACGAATCGTCCCCCTTAAGCCGGTGTCCCCCTTAGGCGGACTATCCATTATAAAGTGATTTCTTAGATAGTTTGTGCGTTTCATTCAAGTTAAAGGGATAATCATTTCTTGTTGCTACTAAGGTGTGACAATGGAGTCAGATTTAAATTGTATCGGTACTGTTTAAAATATACTTACTGCAGTCTAACTGCATTTTCAGTAGATTCGTAGAGCATATTATTAGTCATTCTTTGTGGAACGGGATTTTTGGTTGGCTTCAAAGAAGCACCTAAGCTAGTCCATGGTTAATAGACAGACGTCGCCAAACTAGTGAAACTCTCCTTGAAAATTAGGGATGAAAGAAACGATTTCTTTTAAAGACTGGGACATGTCTACATCAGAGGGAAAGAAAGGAGACATGTTAAAATAAAACTTGAGAGAATATCAAAATGAGATGTCTAACATCTCTAAAGTTGAGATGTTCGGCGCCTCCC
>JAWQUT010000069.1:952071-973980 GCA_033807755.1 Ellobium chinense | reverse complement strand
TTCCCCCCCCCCCCCCCTCAAGTGATCAAAGCTAATGTGGGATTGAATTATCGTAAACACCGGCAAAGATAAGCGTCACACTTCTCTCTCTACATCTGGCCAGAGAGCGATGCGAGCGGCATGTGTCAAAAAGCCTTTACGCAACACAAATGATGGTCATGCCTATGTGAATAACACCCCGGCCGAGTGTTATGCAATAGCGTAGGTAAGGCTCATAAGTGTCAATCATTGCCCAAGATGAAGAAAGGATAAAGTGTGGCTGACAGTGGGCGGGGCTTACTTAATCTTAATCCGTTGATGCTTGCGCAGATTAAATTTAATGACCAGTGGCTAGGATGTCCGCTCTGATTCATCGTTGTGTATGCCGAAGGGTCAATCAACTGCCTGACAGGAGGCTATGGGGACTGGGGAGGTAGTGTCAATCACTTTTCACATAACATAAGGGGGGGCAGTTGGGATCGTCGGTACAAGCTCCTTTGTAGCTCTCAGATTTTCAGCTAATGGCAAAGGTAAACAAGCACTGAGACACAGCACGATAGTTACAATTTGCAGCATTCCTGTCAAAAACAGCATGTATATTACAGAGATCTGGCTCCAAGTCGTCTTGCTTAAGCGGGTTGCCGTCCCGCTCACATGTATCCATTTAGATAGCAAAAATTCCATTCCCCAGGCATTCGTCTCCCTTAAGCGGGCGTCCCGCTTACACGTGTCCCGCTTAATCGGGTTCCACTGTATATGTAATAATATTTTTTCATAATGTAACTTTGCCTTGTACCATTTAACAACTGTCTTACTCATTAGAAATATAATTTAAAATAGATCTGTTTCAATCGTGCTAATGACTTTATGAAGTATCAAACCGAGGAGTCCAACTAGTGGGGTTTTTTTTTCATGAAATCCTGCAATAATTTTTATTTTATCAGCCCGAGATATGTGGAAAAAGAAATACTTTGAAGAGAAGAAGAAAACTTCCCCATTGGAAGAGAACAGCAACCGACTCCGAGGAGAATTAGAGGCATTACACAGACGACTCATGAACACATTGGAAGGTCCAAAAGAGAAAAATCTAAGGGTTGTAGATTCAAAGCCCTCTGAAAAGGTTAGCTGAGGATAAATTATATGAAGTAGTTTCGAAAAATTAAAGGGATATGTAATGTATCATTTCTTATTCTTAGAATTTGATAACCGCTTTTGAATTTTTTGATCAACAGTCAAGTATGGTTGGGTTTCTTTAACTGAAATCATGTCGGGCTGTGAAATGTTTTTGAAGTTTTTAAAGCCAGGCTGTGTTGTTATGGATTTTCTTTGCTTCACACTGGCAGTTTCAGATTGTACTGTATTCATCACCTTGTATGGAACATGGAACATTGAGAAATATCATTTTTGCAGCGACTAGTAAAGATTTACACTCTGTGCATATTTATAGCCCAAATCGAGGAAAATGTTTGTTTGAATTACAGTCGACTCCGCTTAATCGCCCTTTCTCGGGATCATGGAAAAAGTGGGCAATTAAGCGGAGAAGGTAATTTCAGTCATAATGGGGGTTAAATTTCTTTGATGTTGTGCGTTGACGCCTTCTCGTCACCAGACTCAGGACAGACTCGAATTTGACGGTCTTGTTATGCACAAAATGTTTGATCTCCATGGTCTCTCTCATTGGCCACCTCACAGTAGCCCAGCAGACAATAAGGAGTAGGATGGCACGGTCGGGATCAACCGTTCATCCACATGACATGTTCTCTGATCTATCTGAAATCCACCAGACAGGCGCAATCAAGGCGTGGTGGGAGGAGACTAAATGGCTTTCGGCACATTAGCATTACTAGACGGGCAACGTTGGTGATGCATAGCGTGAGACGAAGGGGGACAAGGGGAGAGGGTGGTGGGGAGGAAAGGCTTATCACACCTTTTTCGGTGTGGCAGCTGTTACTCAGTCAACTGGTCTGCCATCCGTCGCACAGTTAAAGCGTCTGTGTACATATTTGTTTTTCAACTGTAATCCTTCAACCGCTGATCTTTGAATTCATGGGCCCTGAAGAGTGGTCGATTATCAGGAGTGAGAGGTGATTTTCCAGTGACTTTTATAAAGAAAAAATTTGGTTCCCTGGGAAATGAGGCGATTAAGTGGAAAAGGCGATTAAGCAGAGGGCAATTAAGCAGAGTCGACTGTATAACAACTCCACAAACTATCAGCAGTATTGAAATGGGTATGGTGGTTTTACATTTGAAAGTGACAAAGAGATACTCTGTAATTGAATATGAAGAATCCCCAGAAGTTTGTTAGTAAATTCACATCAGGTTTACTTTTAGGAAACAGTCTTTCATGTCTACGTTTTTGTCAACTTTTGTATGTTCACTTTGTACGCTGTCATGTAGGGCAATCACATAATCACCTGCACAAAACTTCAGCATGAGATAGAGGATCTGCAGCGGCGAGTTGAAAATGCCAGGATGAAACTTACAGCTGAAATGAAGGTAAGGAAACTTTTCTCTGAGGTCAAGAGCTGTAATAAAATGTGCTTAAGGAAGGCCAAGTGGTGCATTATTTGTATCTGAGAATAAGTTTGGCTTCCTTGTTTGTTAAGACCATATTCGAAGGACAAATGGACAGGCGTGGTAAGTCTTCAGTTCATTTTGTGTGTGTTTGCGTGTCCCTCTCATCACTAAAAGCTGTAAGGTATTCAAATATTCAGCAACAATCTCTACCCTGATTTGCAATAATTCCAACTGTACACCCGCTTGTATAAGTTTGTTAAACTGCTTTCACATTTCTTCCTTATTTTTTTGTATGTGTAAAAGCATGATGACAGAATGTAATATGTAACTGGTAAATTATTACTGTATACTCATGGCTTTCCATGGACATTCATTTCTTGATTCAGCAAGAGTATCATATTAATGTGGCAACGATATTGTATGCTTGAAAATGTGATTTTTTGTAATACAAGAATTTAATATGGCTATTCTTACAAATGATGAGGCATTAGTACATTCCATTCCTCCCTAACCCTGTCAAATAGAAGAAAACAATGTTTGTCATCAGCAGTATTGTGTACATGTTTTTCATGTTGTGAAGCTGTTAATCAAAGCTTTTTCCTGTGATATGCTTTTCATGTGACATGGTATTGTTTGGTAATCTAGGTGGAATTACACAAGAAATCAGTTCCAGCCGAGGTTTTTTAAATGCTTCTCAGCTAAAAATGTATGAAACAAACTGGAAGACATTTTTGTAAAATACCAAGTGTTTTAAAACTAGATAAATCTTCTATCATACAGAACGTCTTTACTAATTCACTTGCATGAGCACCCACATCTGTTTCACTGAGCCATCACCCTGTCTTACTAACAGTCATACTAACACATCTGAAATCAGGTTAAGAATAATGTATTCATTTTCACACATCTGTATGCTGCTCTCTCCTCTCATTGTTTTCTTGATCTCCAATACCATCTTTGTCTGTCACTGTTTAGGAGTGTGGTAGGGAATTGCTGTGTCATCTGCTGAATGTTTCAATTAGAAAAACCTTAACACACACTACTATAATTAATAAGCATGCAGCTGCAAATTAGATTTCTTTTGGGTTAATTTACACTGATTTCTTCAAAGGCAAACCCTGACAATCAAGATTCTGATAGAGGCAAGGTCTTGGAACGTGTTGCTTTAGTGTGAAATGAAAGCACAGCTTAAAACACCAATGCTGATATGGCTTTACAGAGTGTGCTGAATATTTAGCTTACAACAAAGTCACATAGTTATGATCTGGAAACTTAGATATCAATAGCTTTGTGAGGATTCTGAAAGTATTATTTGCTTCACTTATAAAGCGAAGTTAAATTTATTTCAAAACTGAAATATTATGAGAAAATAAACATCATCTCATAGGTTGCAGTATCCCTTTCATTGTCTATGCTGGCATTTGAATACTTTGTTGCCATCAAATTTTGTTTCAGTTTTAACTTGCCTTGTCACGCTGAATGAACATGGTAAAATAAATCAGATCCCCTCCTGTAAGCGCTGGGCACATTCTAGATGTCCACTGTCTCTTACCAGAAAGATTTCAGTTCTTTCCACTTTTAACAAGTATTTCTGGCTTTGGAGAAAGCAGTTGTATTTTGTTTTTTTTCCGTTTTCTGCCAGGTTAACGTTTTAGTTCTATTTGAGAGGCCACGGGGCAACACTTCTCATCGCAGTCTACCAGAAACCTTTTAATCTACTGTAGGCCTGCTTAAGGTACTGTCTCAAAGCATCCCACATGGCCTCTCCCTTTGATTTTAATTGTTTCTTATATTAACCAGATTTATCCAAATTTTTATTTTGATAACTGCATTAGGAGTTTCCTCTGAGTAAGGTTTCTCTGTACATCTGTCTTAGCCTCATAAGAATTTCATAACCGTAGGTAGGTTTATTATTGCATCTTGTGTAAAGATTTACCAATGCTGAATATTGATAATTGGATGCATGTGATATAGCCTCAAATAACACTAGGGTATGCATGCTTTTTAAGGCCAGATACCAAAGAGTTCTTTGAAATCCTACCAGTGGTTTGAAAATAGCAATAGATGTTTTCATTCAGCTCATAAATTGCCCAGTGAATTGCCATTGTGATGATTGTTGTGCAATCTGGATAGGAATATTAAAAAGTTTTCATGTACCCCAGTGCCTGTGTTATATCATAAATTAATATTACACAGAATGATTTGTGTAAGACTCATTTGTCCACAGAGTGGTCATATTTTCATTTATGATTATGAAAACTCTTCAGAAAAGTCAAGGCTATTGTGGGTAAGGGGGAAATGATTGTGAAATTGGTCAGACTTGAAAAAGTGCTTGAACATGAAACATCGACTATCTTTTTAAAAAGCAAAAGTTTAGTGTAAAATCTGGACAGAACCTTATTAATTAGTCTTAACTTTCAGTAGAATGAATAAGCTTCAGATTTTAAATTTGTATTGGTTCAAATTTCATATCTACTAAACAGCATTTTCATTGCCATTATCCTAATTTACCAACAAGTACTTTGGAAAGATTAGGGGAGGAACTAATCTTACAGTTCAGTATTTAAATATATGTTTATGGTTTGTATTGAGTATTGAATTAACATGTGTCTCTGTGAAAATAAAGTAGATGTAGTTTTAATTGCTGTGTTCCTAATTTTAAACTTGTTTCTGACACTGTGCTTCATTCTACACCTTGTCTTTATACTTTGTTTAGCAAATAAGCATGGCAATTGTAATTTTCTGTAGTGCATACTATTTGTATTTGAAATCCATATTTGGCAAGAAAGGAGAGTTTGTGCATATAAACTGATTTTGATCTTCCATTTCTCATTTGCATTTTGCTTATATAAATAATATGTATGTGCATGATTTCCTCCACAATATTAAATTTCAAAGTATTGTTTGTTTACATCATACTGTGCAAGAATGTTTTATTGCTTAATTTTAAGTATGGCCTATATTCAGAAGTTAACATTTCAAGCATGTTTAGGTTCCTGTCCTAATGTTTTACAATAAAAAAGATATTTCTAATGACAAAGGCAGCAGCGGCTGCAAGCATAAAAATGTAGAATGGAGCTATCTTTTTATTTCTGTGGGTGAAATACAAACTGTGTTGGTTCTGTTGTTCTCGGTCTGGCTTATGCCCCTTAGTTTTGCACTTCTGTTTTTTCCTGTATAACATGTTTCCACACCTTTCCCATTTTTTGTTGTTTGTTTGAGTGTAATTGTGAGTATAACTCTGCAATCTGTTGTGTCTCTGATCTCACAATTAACTGTATGAGATAACTCTTAATAAATCTGGATCTTGGGAAAACCTATTCATAAGACTTTGTAACAACTGTGATTTCTGCATAATTGTGTACTTGTATTGTTTAGATGCATATTTATATGAAGTGTATGCTTGTGTTTTCATGTAATGTAAAGCTGGCAGTTTCTTGCCTGGGTGAGAGTATGTGCTTTCCTGCCCTCAGCCATATTTTATGCTTTTAAATGTAAGCTGTTTCTTCTCAACCTCTTTCATGTACAGTGCCAATATATGGTAAGAATAAGACATTTGTAAATAGGTATAGTAGCTTTACAGTATACATGTAAAATGTCAGCTGCCCCAGTTTGGCTACAAACTCAAGTTTAAGTTAAAGCTTTATTTTGGTCTTGGGTAATTGTAGTGAGAAAACTTTGTCCAACTCGTAAGTTGAGTGTGATCTGAGTAAGAGTAAATATCATGGCAGGGCCTCATATCCAGCCATTCAACATCCACTACAAAAAACAAAGCAAAACACTATATAATGACTCTTGTTGCCGATGAATCACTGAAACTATGGCTCTAATGAACCATAAGTAATGTGACTGTGCAGTGTGCTTCCCTGGCATGTTTTTGCAATAGACATTTTCTCCTATAAAGCTTTGACATATCAAATCCTATTTTTTACCTTTTTTTTAATAAAGTTGTCATGATTTACTTATCATTATTATCCCATAATATGTTTACTACATTTCATGTAGATATGAAAGAATGATCTGAATAGAGAAGGATTCTGTCTGTTGGACATGAATATGTTTCTTATGAAAATTGAGTTTATATTTGTCTGTAAGAATTTGTCAGATATCAAGGAATCTGTTGTAATAACAGTTCAGTAAAGAAGTATCAGGTAAAGAATTCCAGTTCTAACAAATTTCAACAAATAATTGTCATAAAGGCATAAAGTACCATTTGAAAAGATCCAATTCAAAAATTCTGTTGCCCCCTCATCTAATACAGAATGTAAAGCTTTAAATTGCGTTGTGTAATATGTTTCAGACATTCCAACTTTTGCAACAAATTTATTGTAAAGATTAAAGACAGCAGTTGTTACTGGAAAGTTTAAAGACATCAGTTCTTATTGTAAAGATTAAAGACACCAATTCATCAAGGGTAACTATTTATCAGATTACATTTCTTTGCTGTGTTTATATCTTATAAATGGAATTTAAATGGACCACTATCCCAGCAATTGGTTTATTCATGACCAGGTTGCTGAAAAGTGTTGGGGAGTTACAGAGTACAAAAAAGATTGAAAATAAAAACTCATTTACTGTATCTGAAAAATCAAAAGTGAGCAAAGCATGTAAGTAAAGTATACAGTTTGAAATATGGAGGATGCTGAATATAATGGGAAAGACTGTAACGTTCATGTTGACAATACATACCCCTTATCCTCTAACTCTTCCGGTCTCCAAGTGTCAGCACTATTGTGTTGGCATTTGAATACACTTGGTGATACAGCTAACCAACAGGAAAACTAGAATCAGTTCTCCAGTAACAAGAAAATAATAATATATACAAATAAAGCCACTTAATAAATTTGTACATTTTTCACATGGTGCTTTGAGAATGGCAACAAGCTTAGAGGGCAAACTTCATACAACATTAGTATTGTGTAGTAAGATCATGAATTCTCAGCAAACGTGATATGTTGTAGAGAAGTTTGATAAATTAATGTTATTGTGGGTCCTGCAAGTTTAGAAACACTGCAACTTTAGATATGAATATTGGGATAAATAGCTCAGCATATTAAAGGTCTGTATTTCCTTTGTTGTTGATTTTAAAGAATTCTGTGGATAGATTTGTTTCTTCCTTCCTGCCAACGTATTTATGAAATGCATAAAATTGACTAACCAGACTGACTTAAATGAACTGACATCAAGCAGGCTGCTGTCTGTGTTGGCCTTATGAGTAAGATTTTTTTAATTGACACCAGATGCCTTGTTGCCAGTGTATTTTGATACAGTTCAAAGGTTTCTAGGGTGAGCGTTGTGCTTATGACCTTTGATCCCTCCTGTCCCACAGCTACGAGCCCAGGCACAAACAGAGCTGAGAGCCACCCGCACGGAGGTCATGCAGAACAGACTAGCACTGAAGCTGGCCAAGACACAGCGAGATAGAGTTGGCGTCCCCAGTACGGGAAAATAATGTGTCTTTTTATGTGTCAGTTGCAAGAATGTCAGCCTTTCATTAAATTGCGAGAATGTCAATCTTTCATTCAGTTGCTAAAATGTCACCATTTCATAAAAGCAGTCTTAGCAGTATGATGGAATTGTTTTGAAACTTCTTTGCTTATTTGAATATAAGCTTATATATATATATATAAGGAAAAGAGGGAAGAAAGGACCCAGGAAGGAGCCTGTAAGCCATAAATCCATGCTTTATCAGTTTCATTTATTTATTCTTCCTATAGGTTTCATACATACTTTATGATAGATTCCATGGGAAGAAAACATAAGAGGAGGCTTCCCATATCAGCAAGTTGTTTTCATAAAATAATATTCAGAATGAACTAGCAGAATTTGTTAAGATATGAACACGAAGCTTACTATCAGATATCAATGAAAATATGGAAAAAAGAACATCATTTGTATGCAGAGATGAAATGCTTCCCTTACTTCCCTCTGTCTTGAAAGCATTCAAATTTTATACTTGAAGGTATTTATTACACAAACCATTTATATAAAATTAGAATTATTGAAAAACCCCTATCACAGGGTGAGCCAAAGTAATATTTGGTTTAAATCAGTCCAGTGCACACTTAGAAATATGATAAACATTAAATAGTTTAGAGGACACTGTGAAATTCTAATAAGTTTTTTCAAATATATTCATTTAAATTATGTTTTTATGAGAGACTGAACATGGTGTATGTAGAGCTTCAGGTCAGGCCCATGAATGAGCAAGTTATTGTGCTTATGAAAAGGACATTATAGTCAAACAATACTGAACTTCTATGGCATGCTGATATCAAGAAAGGTCTCCTGTATGAGACACTGAAATTTCTTACATGTATCAGGAGACCTGTCTTTTTTCTCTCGAATTATATTGACAATCTGAGGTATAATGTTTATATTTCTTGTGTGTTGTCCATGAAGAAGGGGGTGGGTCCTGAAAATGAGGTTTTGGGGTGAAATTATTGAAATCAGGGTTTTGCTATTTTTAGGTACTCTGACATGTCTAGAATCCAGACAAAGTGTTGTTGACTGCAGAAAATTTCCTTTTTTTTGTCTAAAAATGCATCTGAAGATGGTGACTGAAGCTTTGTTTCATTACACTTGAAACTTCTGATGGCCTATTTTTCAAAACTATATTTTTTATAACAAATTTTCTATCTCCATCGTTATTTCTGGACCAATCTATGTAATTTTTTGTATCTAACAACTTCAAATGTGTACATAAACAGTAATAGAGAAATATTTGGGTTATTTTTTCAAACTTTCTGAAATTCGTGGTGTTTTTGTCAAAAAATTGTGAAAATTAGTTATTAGTGGACCCCAGTTTTGAAGCTGTGTAAAATTGAATATTTGCAGTTTTCCTAAAAAGCTCTCCATTAATGTTGAGAGAGTATGTGAGGACATATCTGTGTAAAGTTTCAAATGGATAGCTTTTCATTTGACAGAGTAGATAGTTATTGAAAATGACATATTTTCATGTAAAAATTCAAGATGACGGCCGTTTCCATAGCAACGAAGGAATAAACGTGATATTTTTTCACTGTTTTATACTAATTTGAACCTGCTGAATTAAAAAATGATAGTTAAATTTTTTTTTAAATGTGGCAATTGGAAAATCACCCTCAGGACCCGCCCCTCTCTTTTAATGGTCAAAAGATGCTGAGCTTAATTGGCATGCTGAATCAAGAAAAGTCTTCTTTTTGAGGCATTGAAATTTCTTATATGTATCAAAGACCTTTTTTTTTCTTTCTCGGATAATGTTGACAATCTGAGCTCTAATGTTTACATACACATCTTGTGAATTGTCCATTACACATAGCCAAGCATTTTAAAGTCAGTTGTTTTTTTTTTTCAAATATATATGAAAGGCATAAGCTTTATGATTCCTTAGAGACACTTTTTAATCACTATTTGAAGGTACTGTTTTGAGACAATTAAGTATAAGCTATTGTATTATCCGCATAATGCTTGTATGTATTTTCTCAGTATAGTTGCATGAAGCATGTTTCAAGTGTCATCTCTCTCTCTTCCTCTCTCTCTCTCTCTTCCTCTCTTGCTTTCACTTTCTCACTCTCTTTTATTTTATTGTGGAAACATGTTTGAACATTCCCTGAGAATTGATTGGTTCATGTGACACTGAACTTTTTTGTTTCAAATTTATATCTGGGGGCAAAAAAAAATTGTTGTTGTTATCTGTGTGTGCATATTAAGACTGAAAACATCAACATCAAATGATTTTATGTGCAAGTTGTGCAATTACTTGAGCTAGCAGGACCAACACACTTTGCCAGAAGAAAGGGATGAAAGCATTTCTTATAACTCACCACATATTTCCCAATGCTTATGTGTACTTTTCCAGCTTCGAAATCAGGCACAAGGAGAACTGCGAGCCCTGAGAGCAGAACTTACACAGAGGAAACAGCAGATGGACATGATTCGACACCAGCAGTTCGCAGCCTTAAACTCTCCAGGTAGGAACATGGCAGGAGGCAAAGAAAACAACCCGCCCCCACACAATAGGATGATGCCTGAAACCTCAAGGGCTTCTTTAGAAGGTTTTTGATGAATTACTTTAGAATTAGACATAGTCATACTTACATGATGTTTTATAATACCCGTGAAAGAATGGCCCATCTGATGTTTATATTTCTTATACTAAAATTTATCAAGTAACCATATTTCATTATCTCGAAACTTGTATAGGTTTTAGCATCTTGATTTAGCAGGTGTTCAAATTATTCAGAAACAGGATACAGACACAAAAGATTTGAGAGCTGGTTCCAACATGCTTTTGAAATGTCATAATACTGAAAGTTATTCTTTGAATCTCTGAGTTATTAAATACTCTCATGGTTTTCAGAAGTTTGAAATCATCTATAATAGATAGGTCTTTGAAAGTATATTTTGCCAAGTTCAGAACATGTGCATTTTCAGCAACTCGGGCAAAACCAGTAGGAAGTTTGATATGCATTAATCTGCCTTGCTCTATTCTGTGATACTCAATTTGCACCCAGGAAGTTCCCAGATTTGTTGTGTTTGTGAATGTAATGTCCCAAACTACTCACTGTCGGCAAGTTTTCAAGGCCATAATATCATGAAACAAAATTAAGGTAATGTATTGTCTTTAGTGATGCATCAGTTTCAGAGAAAAATGTACACTATATCCACATAAGTATGCATAAAAATAGTTCTGCCCTGTATTTTACTTGTCCGTCCATAAAACAAGCTTGTCTGTGATAAAGCATTGTAGGTCACATATTATTAGCCTACTGCAAAATAAGGTGTCATTTTTATCATCTTGTATATTATTTATGCATGTGCAACAACTGAGCTAGTAAATGTTGTACTCAGTGCAAGGATCCTGCATTCATCAGGTAGGTTAACGCTTGCAGGAATAAATGGTGCTGATTTGATGCAGAGAAAATTCACAGGATTTAGAATGAAGTTATAATTTTCCATTTATTGACTGCAAGGTGTCAGTATGGAGCATAAAGATGTAACATGATTTCCATCTCTTGGATGCAAAATATGCATATTGAATAGATAAGAAATAATTATGTACTACAATTTCTCTGTTTTATTACCACATTATGTTTATGTTTCTAGCTACTTTAATCTAAAAATTTGAAACAATATTTGAGCCTTTGGATTTGACTTAATCATCACCAGTCAAGACAAGTTTTCTCAGTCTCTTTTGCTGAGGAGTTTTCAATGAAAAGGAAGCTGAAAGTGGAAATTGGCACATTTTTTTTAATCAAAATTTTAAAAAATTTGTTCAGCCAATAATCCTTTTCTGAAGAAAAGACCTTATTTAAATTTTGCAAGCATCATGCTTTGAGCAGTGGCTTGATGACAAATTTAGTCTCTGCAAATGTTTTAGGTCCAACACATGCATGTTATCTGTTCTGAGCAAAATAAGCTTACAACAAAGCTTAAGCTCATTTGTATTATATGAGGGTATTTTATTCATAGATCTATCCATCTAGTATTTTTTAAAAACTCATCAATGAACAGATTTATACACATTATAAAAAGTGAGCTGCCATGATTAAACAAAAGATAAATTTGTTTCATAAAGACCTTAAAAACAGCCACATAGAAATGTTTATAAAGAGCCTGAATCGATGCTAGCACCTTTAACATAATTGTTTAATGAAACATAGTGCAAACTTGGGTGAAGAACCATGTAGGCCATCATAGAGACATGGCTTACATAAACAACATACCAGGATCAGATAGAAATACACTTGAACATGCTTAATATGAAATTTGCAAACCCATTCAAATTATTTATATTTTTGGATTATCCATAATAAGGATAAGTGGCAAAGGAAAAGATTTTTGTCTGCCTTTGTTTAGTTCAAATAAAGCTTGGCAACTAAATTTGTGCGTTTGGTTAGATCTAATATTAAATGACAAGCTTTTACCTGAGCTTGAATAAGTCAGGGGTGAGGGTCACTTGTGCAAGAGCTAATTTATAGTGAGAGAGGCCATGGTTTAATCAAGAAAATGAAAGGAGGTGTTAGGGGAATTAATAAATGCTCATAACGGGCATATTTTTAGATGAATATTGGTCACAAAATTTATAAAGGGCATAATAAAATGCTTGTATACAACAAAATGTCAGGACTCATAATGTTATTTGTAATGTCGTTTGTTTTGTAAGTGTTTTTATAATGAATTTGTTCAAGTGTACTTTTACCGGAGTTCCTGGACTTTATTTGTACCTGACTGTACACAGACGTTAAAGTTACTTATGAAGAGAAAATGTATCATAAAAGTTTCACTGCAGAGTGCCATAAAATTTCAAGGTGTGATGGTAGATGTGTTTAAGTTAGATTTTATGATTTTGAAGCATGCGCAGTAAACAGTCATTTCTGAGCAGATGTCAAGAAGAAATCTTTAGAAAATCGGCTCCATCAATAATAATTTT
Organism: Ellobium chinense; assembly: GCA_033807755.1. Lineage (NCBI taxonomy): Eukaryota > Metazoa > Mollusca > Gastropoda > Ellobiida > Ellobiidae > Ellobium > Ellobium chinense. The sequence continues at coordinate 961,070 of JAWQUT010000069.1, read as the reverse complement.
TCATCCAAATCAATTTTAACTTTATACAAAATTTTAGAAGTGAGTTTGTATTAAATTTGATAAAGTGAAGAGAAGCTGTTTAAATTAGCATGTGTTGTAGCATTCCATTGCATTGTAAAATTGTCATATATGTGCATTTTATAGTGATGCAGTCTCTTCGATGAGATATATGAAGTCAATCACACAAACTTTCCATGTGAATTTTAATTTGGTAGGATGTTGTTTATTATCATGTTGGAATGGATTTTCATCCTGGTCAGGATTTTCGACAAAAAAAAAATTATACTTTCATGTAATTATATATTGTTTAAATTTTCAAATTAAATATGGAATCAGTAAATACTTGAACAAATGTTTTGTTTTCATTGTTTTCAAGTTTCATTTACTATTTGATGACTCAAATAATAATGATGATGATGATGATGGTGATAATAATTATGATCATAATGTGAGGTTATCAGCATGAGTACAAATATGTCCCAACTTTGTTGAAAAGAGATTTGTAAATACCCTTATAAGGATGATTATGGCAACAAATATACAGCATATGAATACAAATGCATAGTAGTAATAAAGCATAAGTAATAGTAAAAATCACAGCTTTTATCCACAACAAAGCCAAGGTAGTCTGTATTACTATTCTTGCAAGGCAAAGACTCTTTTCAGAATGTCCTAGACACGACACTCTTATGGTATATTGTACAAACAATCAACAAAATGATAGGCTGTTTGCAGCAAAGTCTTAGCTACCCTACCCATTTTACAGATGTAAGGAACCGGCATCTGTCCCTCTCTCTTATTCACTTGGCCCATAAATGGTAAAAACCTAAACCAGTCTTTTTCATATTCACTTATCAGGCACTAAAACAAAGCAAGACATCTACTACTGAGTAATATTTTCAAATAATAGCATTTTAAATTCACTCTGCCTGTAGGCTGGATGCATACAAAGACATTTATAGGCCAATCACTTCAGAACTTCTGAGGACTAGATCAATCACACCATTCTGGCCCCATTCATAATACTGCATCAGTCCCTATCTCCTACTCACTTGGCCCATAAATGGTAAAAACCTAAGCCAATCTTGTTCACTTTTCAGACACTAAAACTAAGCAGGACATCTACTACTAAATAATATTTTCAAATAATAGCATTTTAAATTCACTCTGCTCTGCATACAAAGACATTTATAGGCCAAGCACTTCAGAACTTCCGAGGACTAGATCAATCACACCATTCTGGCTTCATTCACAATACTGCAGCAGGCCCATCTTCTCATCACTAGTTGCCACATCTGCCAGTTGCTGTTTCCTTAGTGATTGTCAATGTTTAATGAGACTGTCACACAAGATTGATATAATGATAGTGGAATCATGTCATGATGTCACATGAGGTCAACACTTGTTAGCCCTAATGACAGGACATGTTAAAATATGTTCCTTCCAAATCTGTTAAGAAAACTACTGCAATCTTAGTGCAATAACTTTGTATGTGCTTATATTTTCTTTGCAGCATGCACAGTTACTGCACCAGGGTTACTCCCATTTTTCCATAACTCATCAGGAACCTGGAAATAGTTGTTATTGAAAGGAACAGTGCACAGTCAGTGATTTATACATGGAAAATACAATATTATTCCACTAAGTGGAACTGACTGTACTATAAGTTCACCAGATCTGTTCATGAAATTTCATGGTATATTTTTTTTCACTACAAACCTTAGATAATTCAGCTTTTGTCATTTAACATGTTCTTCAGAATATAAGGCAAGTAGATTAGTTCAGCCAATATATGAAATCTGAGATTTCAATTAAGTAATACATTATCTATCTCTAGTATCTGAGTAAAGGTTTATGCAAACAGTGGGTTTGAACTTAAATAGCATTTGAAATTGAATGACATTAATCCTGTTTGGCGTCAGGGATTATCTCAAAGTTTGCCAGATTGCGATCATATTTTGTATCTCATGCTATGATAAACACGGGTAAGTTGGAATGTTGCTGAAGCTCTGAATACAGTAGTGTAAGCTAATGTTGATACTTTTGAACTTGAGGCTTGGACAAGGGAAGAACGTTTCATTCGTTTGCCACAGATCTATTAGTATTCAGCCGTAAGTACTCTCCCTTTGTGCACAATGTTTGTAACACCGACCCAACACCTTTAAATTCAGTGAATAAAATGGTATGAAAGTTAATCACCAGAATTTTCCTTTAACATACCTTCCACTTTATTGAGACTTGAATATATTAGTTAATTAGATAGACTGCACTAAGGACCAAGAGCCCCTGATATCTACACTCCTGACAAGATATATAAAACAGTATGCAAGATGGCGGCTTGAGGGCCATTATAGTTGAATTCTTGAATATTAGAGATGAATCACAAAAAAAGTAAAACTCCAATAGCACATACTAGCACTATAACAAAGAATATAACGGCTGCAGTGAGGAGATAAAGGCATTACGTTTGAATAGAGAAAGAGTGGGCCTAACGACTCCAAGGGATAAGAATGGAGAGAGGGGAAGACATGATTACAAAAATGTCTAGGTGGGCTTCAAGTTTTAGCATGTCAAACACACGAGAAATGGGTCAGATCATTAGATCTTAGGTTTCATTCATGCATTCTAGGCTGTTAAATTCATTCAGACAGCAGTTCTTTGCCGTCCTCTTCCTCATCTGACCTGGTTCTGGAAATATGTAGATGTCTTTTTTTCCCTTTTTAATCCCTTGACACACTTTGCTGTAACGTGTCCATCTCACGCAGTTTACCTATCCTTTAAAACTCCACGAAATTTTTAACACTGCGTAAACAACAACAGTAACAACAATAATAATAACAACAACAACAACAACAACAACAACAACAACAACAACAACAACAATAACACTTAGGTTTATGGAAATAAATTAGCACTTCTAAATGAAAGCTAGCTCAAATACATTTGTTCACTCTATATGATACTTTTGTGTGCCATTATGATATCCTGCGCCATTTTGTTGAATTTCCGCAATTCTGGAAGTCTGTTTCTCTGCAGGCAACAGAAGTGTCGTCTGCTGTTTTTGCTGCGTTTGCAGACGTCGTCTTTCCTGCGCCCTCCGTATGTACTCCTGGTAGTAATAGTTGCAGAAGAGCATGATCATGCTGATGTCGTAGGTGAGAGCTGCAGAGGACAGTCCCATCGGGAAGTCACATTGAGTGGTCACGTACAAGCAGTGGATCAAAATGAACAGGAACTGAGTCTGCGAAGGGAGAGAAGATAAAGAAGATGAGGTGGGGGATCCGACTGAGTCTGTTAACAAGAAAGATAGGAACATGAAATCTCTAAGTGATGTAATGGACCTTAGCCAGTTTTGGTTGTCCTAAAGTTGTAGCCCTATTAGAGGAAGTGACCAATCTTAGTGCTCATGCAAATTTATGCAGCAGGAATCATTCGCAAGCGAAGATTCGTCGCTGTATTAATCTACTATAATAATATGGGATTCGTATAACCAGGATATTTCCGCCTTACTATCTCGGAAACAATGGCGACCTGCTAGCAGTCCTACTCTGCACCACCAAACCAGAGTAATATCGTTGATTGCCATTGTATACCTTTCATGTGGACAAAAACGCTTTGTGGCTTCGTACGCGCCAAGGCTCCTTTATTTTAAGAACAGCCAACTCTCCATCATTGTTGTTGATATACCATTCATAATACTGTACCACCATCACACTGGTTGTCGGTACAACCCCAAAGATCATCGCAACCACAAACATGCAGCATCACATCCGCTGCAACAAACAGATAAACTGACCAGTTGTATCTTGGTGACGTACTTCTTCCACCAAAGGTAAGGTTGGATGGTCGGACCCAGAGCCGAGAGACCGTAGTAAGAGTACATGATCACGTGGACAAAACTGTTCAGCAAGGGATGGAAGAACGCTTGGAAAATAGAAAGTAGATAATGCATGATACAGCTAATGATTTGCACTGGGAGTTCAAGGCATACAAGCCGAGTTAGTGAAACCGACAAAGACTAAGACACTTAGGAGACCCAGGGAGAAAAAGTAATATGCTGAAGAGAGGATGAAAAGAAATCTCAGGAAACATGGATGTTTAGTACTAAACAAAGTCTATATTAATCACAGAATAAATTCACTTGGGAGTGTTGTGAAGTGAGTCCCAGCATTTCTTCTGTGATCAATTCTTCGACTGTCTCTGATTTTGTAGATAGACTAACACACAGGAACTTATGAATATCAAAATACAATACGAGTAGTTTCTGGCATGAGCGACCACGCAGGGGAAAATAGTACTGTATAAAGTAAGAAGGGGGAGGTCGCACGGCTTGTAAAAAGTAGGCTATATAAGGGGGGAAGGGAAGGGAATAAAGGAGAGGGGAAGAGGGATTCAGGGCACTGAAATCAGTGGTTTACGATGCGGCGTGATTCTTTCATTGTAATATAGGCCTACTTCCCCATCACTACCATCACCACCATCACCACCAAGCCAGTTGTTTTTAGTACTCACAGATTAGTTACTATCTGGATCAAACAATTAAAAGGTATTGAAGCATACACTTCTCCAACGATTTAACAAGCACTGATCACCCACACTCAAATAAAAACATTTGCTAGCGTTGCATGTTAAATTGTCGATAGCAACAATATCATTGTACTCTGGACAGCTCGTCTGTGCTCCGTTTCTCTATTCAAAATCCAACAAAGAATCTCTCTGCTGGGCGTCTTTGATTGTCAGTATGGATTCTTTTTGACTTCGTGCAAGCTTGCAACTTTTTTTTTCGCCCTTACGTCCAGCCATTTCTGACATTCTTTTGAATTGAAGATACTGATTGTCCTTGCCATTCTTTCTCCTGCTCTCCCGATTTTAATATGACTTTATTCACCACATCAGCCTTACGATACTTCATGATCCCTGATCCTCTTTCAGTGATTCTGACCGTGTACCAGTTTTATAGGCCAATGGACTGCGGAAAAAAAATATGAATGAAATGCTTTGCCGGAGCATTTTCAAACTGGCGAAAGTACGAATCGAACGCACAACCATAATTCTTGAACCCTGTAATCATCTGCCTCACTGAGCAAATTAATGATTTTTTTTATTATTATTATTTCTAAAGTGGCATTTGCGCAGAAAGAGTAATGAAGGAGGCTGTTGACAGAATAGTTTATGCTGTAGGCTTCCACGTAGCTATTGACCTTGCAGGAGCCAATAATGAAAGGCAGGACACATGAAATAAGACTCCGTTATTAAGCCCTTGTTGCAGTTGAGGGAGCAAAGAGAATAGTACAGCTGTCGGATTCATGTGCGTTTTCTTTTTATACAGAGAAAAAGAATTATTACTTTATTGTTTATAGCTGTAACTATCGACCTGCCCCGAGAAAAGAATCTACAGATTTTGGCTCATAGATCTAGCTGAACTGTAAATTATCCACACAGTTGTTTTTATGTTCTTCGGAGAGACTGTTTGATTCGGCGATGTGCTAGTCTTGCATTATATAAGATAATCAGATCAGATTCATCCTGACAGACATGCAGACTAACTGACAGACATCAGACAAACTGGCAGACAGCAGATAAATTGGCAGACATCAGACTTAAACTGGCATACATCAGACAAACTGGCATACATCAGACAAACTGGTAAACATCAGACAAACTGGTAAACATCAGACAAAGTGGTAGACATCAGGCAATATTATTTGGCACACAACAGACAAACTGGCAGACAGCCGTTCATACAGACAAGCACACGCATATTTCGGGTAAGATCTTACAACTTCGATCCCCATGTGCCTGGAAAAGCTTGTGTACTCGTTGCATGCTCTGATACTAAGATTCTCATTATCTTTATCACTTGTTACTCACGAGTTCTACTACCTCACTGATTCGAAAGAATGGATTAGAACCCCGGAGTTCGAGTTCGCAAGTTCTTATTAATTGAGAACTTGCGCATTAAAAATGGGATCTCTTACCATCGTAAGGATTACATTAACTCCGCATGCTGAACACTACTAAGGGTGCATTCAACACTGATGCACTAAAATAATAATTACGATGATAAGAGAGATGTTAATGCGCAAGCTCTCAATTGTAAAAAAAGCTGAAATAACTGCCTTTTTTTTCCATGCGGTATCCTAGGTGTGCTGAAACTATCATTTGGTGTCATGAAAATAAAGGCTTTGTCTCAATGTCTCTCTAAACACGAGCTTAGCTCCTTGTGGCTAAATATAATATCTTTTGGACCGAAAATTTAGCAACCTGTTTGTCTGTTGTTCGCTTCCACTTTGGATCAATATAATTATTATGGTAAAAGGCATAATATTATAAAGCAAAGATCTTACCTACACCTCCCGGGATATACTTAACGTTGATCCACCAAATCAATATCATAGTGCTGTGGTGGTAGACATGAAGAAACGTAATCTGGTTGGTCTTCTTGCGTAGGATAAAAAATACCTGGAAAAACACAAAACAATCATTTCAGTCACTACAGCCACATTTTCATTCACCAAATTCGGGTTACTGTTCTTCACTCTTTCTCTTCCATTCTTTCGTTTATTCATCCAGTAGGTCAATCATTTGTTTATATGTACTGTAATCATTTTCTTGCCTGCCTGCCTGCCTGCCTGCCTGCCTGCCTGCCTGCCTGCCTGCCTGTCTGTCTGTCTGTCTGTCTGTCTGTCTGTCCATTTCTCCATTTGTTTATCCTCGCCTCCGTCCACCATTCTGTTCACTCACCCTTTTCCTCTCTTCCCTCCACTCCCCGCCCCGCATCCCTGGCCGGAAGGACAGACCACTGACCTTAAAACAGCTCTCTACCACTGCAGGATTTTCTTACCGTGTCAGCTATTTCAATGAATTTTGAGAAATAATACAGCCAGCACACTCTTGCCATCTGGAACAGAGCAAAGTCATCATCATCATTAAAGTGGTGGACATCATTATGGCTGGGGCTATATTTATACACATTTCGAATGGGATTGTACGTTTGAGCCAAATACACAATTAGTGTAGCCTGCTTCTGGTCAGGACTATCTTACGATCAAGTTAAACACATCAGGCGCTAAGTAATAATAATAATAATTATATTTACAAGTCTCGTATCCAGGCTTATGCCCGCTCACGCGACTTCACACTATCATTACCTCAGCAGGCCTGATCACTCTAGAACTTTCTGAACTCTCTGGGGAGCATACAGTGCCTTTGCCATTTACAGGCGCTGATCATCAGCTTTCTAAATAATTATGACTTTTAAACAAATTTTAACTTCAACACAATAATTTCTCTCCTTCACTCACTCGTGGTCACAGAAAAAGTCTCCAACTATAAATAGTAATAGTTCATGAAAATAGATGGAAACGTTTCAGATTGAAGATCTCTAGGGACTTTTTTTCTTCGACTTAGATAACATATCGTGGCCTAGCAGCTGAAAACAACGTTGTTAGTATTTCTGAGAACACATCCTCTGCACACACTTGGAAGCCATTCTCTTTTTCATTCGGATGCATCAAGGATCAAGATTAGAGAGAAGGCGCAGAACCGCATGGTTATCAAATTTCATCTACTCACTCTCTTTTTGTGGCATGCTTTCAGCAGATGCCACCCTGCAGTGCAGGTTTCCAGGTATGCTTGTTTCTTCATATGAGTAATAACGGTCATTTTACAAACATCCAACCAACCAACCAACCAACCAACCAACCAACCAACCAACCAACCAACCAACCAACCAGCCAACCAACCAACCAACCAATCAACCAACTGATTCACCATGCTATCAAATAAAAACAATCAATCACTCAGTCCACCCAAGCAATCAATGAACTGGGAGCTATCAATCTTACCCTCAGTGCCAGAGGATCGTTGGAATAATCTACTGGCTGGCAGCCTATACTGTAGCCTGCAAGGTAGGCACTCATGAAAAACTGAAAAGAAATTGATAAGGTCCAAATCAAAATGAAAAGTAAACACAGGCTGGGCTTAATGACAAGTTTACCTTCGGGCTATTTTGATTAGCCCATTTCTTTCTTTCTTTCTTTCTTTCTCTCTTTCTTTCTTTCTTTCTTTCTTTCTTTCTTTCTTTCTGTCTTTCTTTTTCTTTTTTTCTTTCTCTCTCTCTTTGTTGTAGTGCACAGTGTGCCGTAGGGAGGTAGCCCTATTTGGACCGGGCGCTCCAGAAAAAAAAAAATGTTTATTTTAATGATAATTTAACATCGTTTTTACAAATAAAAAAGTTTAATGAACTTCTGAGAGATTATTCCCTGTGGCTGAATGCATAATCTTTCCCTTAATTAACGCACTGCGATAACCACGGGAAACTCCCAAAACATTAGAATTGTTCATTGTAGTTAACACAATGTGGCCACCAAATTTCTACTCCAACGGTAGCTTATACATATCAGTATTACTACTGTTGTTTCTATTATGCTGCTATTTTACCATTGCCATCACTAACACCGTCACCACCACCACCACCACCACCACCACCACGAACATAGCAACTACCACCATTGTTGATGATTATTTTTTTTATATCTTACGACAATTGCTTAACACAGTCCCCTGCTTAGCACACTCCCATTCAACAATCCCAACTGCTTTGTTTCTTATAAAGAGCACTTTGGGTAACACAAAACCTCTGATAACACACAATCAAAAATCTGATCCAAAGAGTGTTTGTGTGTTATGAGGGTTCTACTGTACTAATCTGCCATTACAACGACAGTAGGTCTACTGTTTCCACTCCTCTCACTCAGAGTGCTTCGTATCTAAAACCGAACACAACTCAATGCTTACCTCGAAGGTCATGTAAGAAGAATACCCGACTAGAGCGAAGTTGTACACGGTCAAAAAATGGCCCAGATGCACAGGTTTTCTGTTTTCCATCAATTTGGGCCCTTTCCATACGATCACGTAATAGATGAGTATTGTGATGATAGTTGGTAAGGGACTTTTGATGAACAACCAGTCCTTGGTTCTGGGATCTGAGGAGCGGA
>JAWQUT010000069.1:932634-944134 GCA_033807755.1 Ellobium chinense | reverse complement strand
TTCCAACCCCCCCCACCCCCCAAACTCTTTCCTCCCCGCTTTCCCATACTTTGTTACGAGAGGTTGTCTTTCTAAAATGCTTAATAGCAGCACTATTCCTTACCTTTAGGAGCTGCGATTACATTGCTACAACTTTCTGTACTTGATGAACATCAAACAGTACTGTAGTTTCTTAGCCAAACTTTCCGGAAGTTTAATTCGGCTGCTTCTTTGAAACAGTAAATTTCTCTTTCGTTTATAGATATTTTCAAAATTTTCTGTACCGTTCAAGCGTTATTAATATAGCCCTCAGCCCCCCCCNCCCCCAAAAAAAAAAACCCGAGATATAAAAGGAGAAAAGAAGCATGCTGACACACTTTACTGATTTGAATATAATCTTACGTGTGACATCGGAGCGCTATTTTCCCAAAACGTCACTAATAAAGCATTTCATACTGTATAGAACATTGGAAATTGCTTTGCATATAGCTAGTTTACTTTCCTTCCGAACGTTAAGGTCAAGAAAACTGAGATGAAAGCGACTATAGTGCGTCCAACAATATACGTTCTCGGATTTTCGCGAATATCTTTGAGTTGTTTGGATCAATCTTCGCCAAATTTTGCATAGCCTCCTGTTTCAATTTGTCTTGATAGAAACATATTTTTTCATCTTTATACAGTTACAGATAAAAAAGATTTCTTCATTAAAGTATATAAAAAACTCAAGACAGTCGATTGTTTAAAATACAGAAGTTTTACAGTTTTCACAGTTGTCTTATGTTGACATCAGTTCCACATAAGAGCAAGTCCAAATATTTCAGGCAATGCAATGTTTTGTGTTTTAGCAGTCTCAAGTTCTGTGTTCCGCAATTGAGACAAACCATTTACTCCTCCCTCGTTGCTGTTTTTATCGCCGACCGCATCCGTTAAAAAGAACAAACTACTACGTCCACGACCAGAATTGACATAAAATAAAATACAACAGTCATCAGCAACTAATAGAAAGTCTCATCGATACCTCTGACTTCTTACTGTCCCCACCCCTTCCCTTCGTCATATTTTATCAAAAAGAGTATACAGTTTGATGGCTCCATCTCGATGCATTTCTTCCCCTCCCCTTTTTATACATACAATAATACACACACTGATTTTGGCGCAGATTTTTTTGACTCCCGATTGTGCATCATTGTGCACACCCCAGTTTTTGTTCTGCGTAATGAACATGCCAAGCATTCTGATGCAAACAAAAGGCTGGTCTACACAAACATTAAAAAAAGCAGACACAACTATTAAAATCTTAATATATTTTTAACGTCATGCCTCGACAGTATGATCTAGGAGTCAAAGAAATAGCGCTCAAGGTACTAAACTATCACAAACGTGAGGCTATGAAAAATAGCCTTCAAATAGCATTAAAATATCCTTTGACACGCACGAGTGCCTGCACAGGCGTTACAAACACCACGCTTAGACGCTGGCAGAAGGATCTGTCAGTTCATAGGAATGACAGACCCAGTCAAAGAGGTCGCAAGCCACGCCTGGACAACTTTGACTTAGATGTGATAGAACGATGCAAGCTGAAACTATTCGAGCCGAAAGTATATATCACTCTCAAGGTACTGAAGCGCATGCTTGAGACTGAGCACGGCCTCAGTGTCTCCAAATGAACCCTGCATTCGGCCGTGAAAAAGCTGGGCTATAAATTTCAGTCCACGAAAAGCGGAAGAAGATTCCTGAAAGAAAGGTCAGATCTTGTTTCAGCAAGATGTAAATATCTTAGGTGAGTGGAACAAACGAACCATTAAATAATTTTTTTAGTTAACCAACAGACTGGCTAACGTTTGAAAAAAAACTTACAGGGCGACCGAAAATATACATACCTGAAGAAAGATGGACGCTGCTAACAATATGGTCATAGCCTAATTCGGCGGTTTGATCCTCTCATCTCAAAGTTGTGCCCAACACGAAAGCTCCCATCTATTTTTTTCTCATCTCATCTCATAACATCCCATCATTAAAACCTACCTCACCTCACTCCACTCTTGCCTCATCTCACCAAATCACTTCCCTAGTCAACATTCTTTTCTTGTCCCCATTTATCAAATTCTTTTTTATCTGTGTAGACTACTTGCAGGCATGCGAGAGAAAGGATTCGAGATTATCTGTTTAGACGAAACATGGATCAGTGTTAATCACGAACCAAAAAAGGAGTGGATCTCAACGGACAATAGGGTTGGCCACAAAACACCCATCGGCAAGGCCAGCGCATCATTGTACTTCATGCTGGAGGAGAAACTACTGGCTTTGTTGAAGGGTGTGCTTTGGTGTTTACTTCCGTGCATTTAGACGGCTGTGACTATCACAGTGAAATGAATGCAACAATATTTACAGATTGGCTCCACAATCGATTATTGCCTCGGCTAGACGGACCCTCATGCATTGTCATGGACAATGCCAGCTACCACTCTGTGCTAGAGGAGAGTTTTAGAGTGCCAACATCTGCCAGTTTGAAATCTGAAATGCAAAACTGGCTAGACAGCCATAATTTGCCATACAGTGCAGAAATGAAGAAGGCTGAGTTGTATACGCTCTTAAAAAAGAATCGGCCAGAAAAAGTGTATTCTTCAGACAATGTCATCCGTCATCATGGGCATGAAGTTTTGCGACTACCCCCATATCATTGCGACCTGAACCCTATTGAAATGATATGGGGACGCATTAAAGGAGAAGTGGCTCGAAACAACACGGACTTTAAGCTCCAGTCAACAATCCGATTGACGGAGGCTGCGATAGAAAGGATCGGTGTTGCAGACTGGCCGGCCGCAGTTGGGCACGTTAAGAACTTAGAGAATCAATACATAAAAGATGATGGCATACGTCCTCTCCATCCGCCCGTTGTCATATCATTAGATGACTCATCCTCATCCTCATCCTCATCTTCGTCATCATCATCTTCTGAACTTGATGACTGATGACAACTCCACCGTTTTATTATCACTTTCTCATGCTTGAGGTTGGTCGAAATAGTCATACTCTGATGCCATTGCCATCAATTTGTATTGCTCATTCTGTTGTTCAGTTCAAAGTTCACGTTCGTAAGCTAGATAGGCACCTCGAAAGTTAATATTATTTGACTGATTTATTACCAAAACCCGAGAAGAGGATAGCATTTACTTGTGACCGATCTTCTCAAGTAATCAAAGTTTACACACTTCATACATACCGTTCAAATATAATTTGTCACAGACTTAAACAACCTATCTCTCAAATCACATCCGGCCAGGAAGCATTTCAGTTATCCTGAGTGTACTACACACTCCAAGTTAGCCGAACACGACAGTCACTTGCAAACAAACATATCTTTACATATCGCTCGGTTCATTTACCGGCATTCGACATAATAAAACATGGATCCGCCTCGTTTGACGCGCTCAATTAATAACTCAGAGGTGGGCGGAATCTAGATTTAGAGTCAATGGTTTCTTTCGAAGCGACAAACTTTGAGATGTGCTTTTAACCTTTTACCTTGAACATGCATGCCACTTCCTGTCAGATGCGGGCAAACCAAGGAATTAAGGCCCATGCCCCCCCCCCCTTTCCCCCCGAGTTTATCTATAAACCTATACCATGATAATGCGCAATAAGCTTACGCCATAATTATAAAATCTTGAACTGCACATCTAGATCTAGTTGGAAGTAAAGTGAATTTGTAAACTTTTTCTCCTTATCACCTGCGCATGATTTTGCACTTCAATCCCGATCACATTTGTGCAAGTCTAGCAGCTCATGGCGTTGCTGTTATTCTATGTACTTTTGCTACTGCCATCCTATAAATTTATTTTTCATACAGATCTAGACTACGTTTTGAAGGAAATCATTTATGGGCTCTGGAAGCTAAAGGTTTGTAATACAAACTAGTAAATAATGAGGACAAATTGAGGCAGGCATTTGACAAATTTTAATGTTTTAATTAAGATGCATATAATATATTTGCTCTTGTGAGGAATTCAACCCATTATATTATCTGATGTTTCATCCGCGAACACGGCCGCAATGTTCTCTCACTCCCCCTATCATTTTGACTTTAGTCAAATGGAAGGTGAATAGAAATGCTGGTCGTTTCAACACAAATTTCAAGTGACAGCTACTCATAAACTAAAGCTGGATGACTAAAATTTTGCGGTCGGTCATGTCAGAAAGATGGTGAAATAAAATTTAAAAAATATAGTCGGAAACAATGCACTGACTCCTTTCATGAAAATATGCTTGAACGTCTTATCTTCCTCGTCGTCGTCACCATCATCTAAGTTTAAATAAGATATAAACGTCCAATCATCATCTTTCTATATTAGAAGTTTACTCTTCTGTTGTCTTAAAATGACATGACAAAAAGCCAAGAAACACAAAGAGCATAAGCTAAAGTAGATTGAAAAGTTAAATATTACAGGAACAAAACAACCTTGATATTAGAATTTTGAAACATGCACTACAATTATCCGTATCAAAAATGTTTGTGTTTAGAGAAGCTGAGTATCCTCACGTCATAATCCACGTAGCTGTAAACCATCTTATTTTTGCGATTTCCTGTGGGTCGAGTTTTTTATATAAGTTGATGAAGAAAACTTTTGTATTTCCATCTTCGTAACCGTCAAAAAATAGTTTCTTGTCAAGACAAATTGAAACAGGAGGCTATGCAAAATTTGGCGAAGATTGATCCAAACAAATCAAAGATATTCGCGAAAATCCGAGAACGTATATTGTTGGACGCACTATAGTATTTAATACTGCTCACATCTTCAAACATTATTACACTTTTTTTGTCCTCTATGCTGCGACTTTTGGAACATACCGTTGTCTCATGAAACAAAACCAAATTAATCTTTGAACACTATTCAATAATATCGAAATCAATAGTTTGAAGGGTCCAACGTCTGATCCATATAGCAACAACATAATAATTTAAAAATTAAAAGCATTATGAACGGAAACGAGGGGAAACATTCACCAGCACAAAGAGAGTGCAAAACTTGGACACACGAAGCTACATGCAAACTTAATTGAAGAAACAAAAGATAAAACTGTTTTGATTGAAATTTTTAGAACATACTTGTGCTCTGTACAACTAAACGCTGCCCATTCCGATCGTTTTTCCCTGAGACTGCATAGACTCATATAAATTTACTTTGATGTTTTAAACCAGAATAAAAGGATTCAGGAGGTTATCTGGGCCCCGTGGGGCCATGGTCAGGAGGAAGATTAGAAACCTCTCGTTAGAGAATAGAAGGAAGGAATGGGAACTTTCTGCCCTGCTCATAAAGGATAAAAAAGTAAGGAAAAGAAGAAAGAAAGAAAGAAAGAAAGAAAGAAAGAAAGAAAGAAAGAAAGAAAGAAAGAAGGAAAAGTAGGCCTATTAAGATTTTCTAAATAATTTTTGGTGTGATCAATACATACCTGAACTATAAGACGCAAGAGGGTCTCCTTGTATCGAGAGACAACCAAGTCTGGAGCAAACTCTGTCATAGTGATAGTAGTAATGATAAAATTTAATTTTTAAAGAAAAAAAAAAGGAAAAACAAAAGGCAGAACAGCAGACATATTTTATAAAAATGTTTAATGAAAATCCAGTGAAGGAGTTAATGATGAAGCGTGGGAGTAGCGGGAAATAAATAAATATTAAAGTTAACTTATCGACTTTCGGGAGAGATCTTTGACAAGCATTGCTATGTAGTAATGATTATAGCAATAAACAGTAATAAACATCTATAAACACGTATTTTGATGCCATACGATTACAGTTCAGGAAACCACTAAGAAAATAAGACCACTTTAATCTTTAGAATCATGTCGAGAGGCTCGATCTCAATGGCTTGCAAATTTTTGTCTGATGTCTTTAATATTAAACCGACGATGCTTTATGGATATCCTTTATAAAAAATATCTCACTTCGTCTCCGTTTCTTCATTTCGTAACATTTTATTACCCCTTTAAGTTTATTACCCTAGACCGGTACTCGTACTGGGAGACCCACCTTGCACAAAGAATAGTAACTTTTGAATGTTGGTTTTATAACATACATGATTACATGTAGGTTACTTATGGGCAGGATATAAACGCAGTTCGTGAACCTAAGTTCAGTTCACATGATCTGAGCTTAACAGATATTTTGGACAAACTAATTTGGATCTGAACTGTAACTCTTTTGGGTGCTTGACCTGAACTTTAATTTTGTACGTAAATTTCAGTTCAGTTCAGTTCACATCCACTAAATGCCGATTCAAAAAAAAACCAAGGGGAACTAATGTGATCTGGAACTACTTAACTTTCAAAGAATTGAGCTAAACTTGATCTTACAGCTTTTTGCTCTTAGTGAACTGAACTTGGTCTGAACTGACTTTTTTGGTGAATTTGCCCAACCCTGCTTATGGGGAGATACCGCCCTTTACCAGAGGTTGTAATGCAGAAACATGATGAACAGCTGACCACAGTTAAGTGCAATGGAGTTTCTGTGCTGAATGATGCATTTTTCTCTAATAAGGACGATGATCTTAGAACAGCTGTTATCTAGGAGAGCAACATTTGGCTGACACCAGATTTCTCACAGTGCCTTAGATCCTCGATGCACGTTCATATATGAACCGATACCGATGTACAATTTTGCCGATGTACAGTACCATTGTACAATTTTGCCGATGTACAGTACCACTGTACAATTTTGCTAAGAAACTCTAATGCCCCTATGATGATGAGCTGCACATTTACAACCCCTGAGGAAGAAAGAAAAACCTGTCTCGAACTCTCGATGTCCAATCTGTCTGTTGTCTCTTTGCCACAGTCCATTGGCCTAAACACGCTAAAAAATCATTGGAATGGGTTCAATATTATAAATTATAAATGTATAGACTATATAAATACATAACTCGAGAGAAGAAACATGCACTCGGCACTAGATTCCACTCGGACATCCTAATAGGCAGACAAAACAAAAGGTAGTATTGTATTCCAGAGGTATCAGGGATCATTATTTTATAGAACATACCCTATCAGCTGAACGCTTTCTTCAATTCGGTGTTACTCTCATCGATTCTCAACAAATATGGGTGGCCATCCTCGCTCATTTGGGCATCTTTGCCTCAAATTTAGCAGGAGACGCTACTCCAGAAATATATATGCAGGCAGCCTGTTTACATTTACAGTGGAACCTCGATATAAAGTATGTCTCGGTGCATACAAAAATTATACTTAGTACTGAGGATTACTTAATATCGAGGACCACCTGAGTAATGAAATAACAGAATGATAATAAATCGGTGCAGGTGAAATTCATACTTAGTAATTGAGCATTAAAACCCTAATCGAGATTCCACTGTATTTAACTGGTAAATACCGGATCCAGTTCCTATTATGAAGAGCTAAAATCTATGAAAGGCACATGGAACATTGCAGTTTTAGTTTTATATTAACTGATGAGACATACTAAGTAGAATGACCCACCTGGTAATTAAAAATATTATATTTAAATACTTTGCTGCAACACTTTTTTATGTGGCATTACGAGATTATGTACAGTAGACTATTTTTATTTGTTTCTTTGTTTGTTTTTTGTTTTCTATTATATCGGATCAATACTTTTGTAATAGCAGGAACACCCATTTTGTGATTCAGCCAATTGAATGTTGCAATTAGTGCTACTCTATTGTTGAAGTCAGACACCGTGAGGCTCGACCAATAGAGGGAGAATAACATGTTACAAAACGTAAGAGAACATTTTAAAAGGGAAACCACTATCTTTCCATTGTGGATTATAGTGCATTGTTGTACTGCTCCCTGATCTGATTTTTTTTCCTAATTCAGTAAAACTTGCACGCAAAAATTACCCACCAAAGTGTTAAAGAATGCACTTTTTCCTATCATAATAATAATAATGCGGTTTTTAAGTCTTGTACCCAGGCAGATGCCCGCTCACGCAACTTCACACTATTATTATCCCAGTAGGCCAGATTACTCCAAGACTTTCTCGACTTCCAGAGAAGTATGCAGTGACGCTGCCATTTGTTGGCGCTGATCACTAGCGCTATTGTAGGTTTTGATCTTAGGATCTTAGGAAAACTTCATCTAAAAATAAATTTCTTACTTCAGCACTAGATTTCACACTTTCATTTAAGGCACACTACAGCACATTCTTACATAGAAGCTTTTAATATGTGTGTCTCAAGAATAAAATAAATAAATAATGGGAAGGGCTCTCTCTCAAGGAGATATAATGAGACAAAAACTTAGAAAAGAAGAAATGAAATGCCTCAGTAAGTAGAGTATATGAATTACTGTGTCTTAGGTACGTGTGAAATATGGTGGTGAAGTAACAACTCTGTTTTGAGATCAAAGTTTTCGTGACATCACCGTCCACAACAGAGAAGCAATACATTCTGGTACGTAAATTTGCATGCAGGCTGTACTGAATGAGAAAAGGGCAGTGGACACCAGTCATGGACCGTAAACTATGATGGAAATGTAATAGATCCCCTTAAACCACAGTTACCGGGGTGTTGCAGAAAGCAGTCTTCATTATCCTAATCTAAACTTCTACTACTGGTTCTTTAGATCTAGTCTCTTCTGTTGTTGGTGTCTCTCCTTCACTCTCCGTCGTTCATGGTAGTAATAATTTGTAAATAATGTGATCATTATAACGGCGTAGCCCACCGCCAGGAGGCAGAAACCCAGCTCAAAGTTGCACTGTGTCGTCACGTACAGGGAGTGAATTAGGATGGTGATGAATTGGCTCTGGATAGAAATGTAGGCAAAAGAGATTTAGTTTGAATGTTCGAAAGCAGATGAAATAATAGATAACTGGAGCATTAATGATGGGGTTTGTCAACATTGTAAGCATAAACTCTGCAAGAACGCTATTAAGGATGCATTCAAAACCGATGCGCTGATGTAATTCTTATGAAGGGGTGAGATCCCATTGTTAATGCGCAAGCTCTCAATTCAAATAAGCAAAGAAACACATTGTAATAATAATAATATGTCCTCCGTATTCTCATGATCAATCCGCTATCTTTAAATTCATCGTCATCGTTATCATCATCATCAGAGTGGTTCCCACTCCTTTTTCTCAGCATCATCATCATCTTCCATCGTCATTGCCATCTCAAAATCATCATCATCATCACTGTCATTATCAGCATTAAAACGGTATCTCAAAAGTGGCAGCGGTCAATGAAAGTAGTAACACTATAAAAATTGTAGTAGTAGCATATTTAGTGTCCCTTTTGGTGGTGATGTTGTATTGTTGCTGTTGTTGTTTGTGGCGGTGGAGGAGGAGGAGGTGGTGGTGATCCTCTTCGTCATCGTCATTGTAGAAATTACAGTACGACAACAGTTTGAGAGATACACATAATTTGGGAGCAGAAATACCAACAGGAGTACCTATAGGAGTGATAGCAATGGCAGTGACGGGCAAGGGTAGAGGCAACAGTAATCGTAATAGAAGTGCAATTGTGATAGCATACTAGTGGTAGTAATTGTTGCTATGGCAGTGGTGGTGGTGGTGGTGATGGTGGTAGTAGCAATGATGGTAGTGGTGATGGTCATGTATTAGTTGGATTAGAACATCAACAGTTGTCACCCACCACTTGTATAAGCGTGACGTATTTCTTCCACCAGAGGTAAGGCTGGATGGCCGGACCCAGAGCTGAGAGACCGTAGTAAGAATACATGATCACGTGGACAAAACTGTTGAGCAAGGGATGGAAAAACGCTGGGGAATAGAAAATGATGTTAGTAATGAAGATGGTTGTGCTGGGAGTGGTAGTGGCAACGGTAGCAGATTTAGACTCTTACTATTGTAGTAGTAGTCTGTGTTTCTCTAGGGCGAATAGTTAGAGGATACTTCATACTCATCATTCTCAAAGTAGTCTATATGCGTCAAACTCACCTTGACATCACATTATGTTACAAAACCCTAAGCACATTATAAGGTCGAATCCGATTAATGGCAATGAGTGAATTTGACGATGTTATCTTCCCTAGCAATAACAGGTGGCGCTTCAGGACATGGGATGTTGTTATAATCGAATACATTAAAATACCGCAAACTAACCATTACATAATGACTTTGAAAGTCGAATACAGTAACACTGATGGGGATATTGACTAATATTTTGATCATGTGATGGTCAATGATTCATGAATCTGCGGCATTTTGTTGTGGGACCAGATAACCCAAACAACCTCTGCCTTTACATGCCTTACGTTTTCATGCTATAATGACACATTCACTCAGGCCTAACCAACCACCATGAGATCTTTAAGTCTCTCGCCTTTGGATGTCCCTCTCCCTATCAAATATTTCCAGGAGGTACACATCAACCACATGACACGCTTTCTATTATCTATGATCACTGCACATTACCGAAGCCCTGCCAGGGCGAAGACAGGCAGGCAAAGACACATCATTAACTGCAATAATATCTGCATAAATCAAAGTGGACAAAAGGCAGAATGATACACTGCGGGACATTGAGAGGCGGCCTGGGAATACATGGGGCCCTCGAGCACACCTATACTGTGGCTTGTTGATGGGGGCTGTAGATCTTGGCCTATAATCCTAATGGACTCATTCGAATTAGGGGTGACGAGTTTCTTTTTTTTTTTTTTGAAATGTAAGAGGCAAATTATGTGCGAGAGAAAGGAAGGAGAGATGGAATACAGGAAAGAAGGCAGGAGGGAAGAAAGAAAGGAAGAAAGAAAGAAAGAAAGAAAGAAAGAAAGAAAGAAAGAAAGAAAGAAAGAATGAATGATATAGAAACAAACACACAAACAAACAAAGGTGGATGGGGAGGAAGAGAAAAAGAAAGATGGAAAAACGCGAAGGAAAAGATGGTAAAAGAAAAGGAAGGCAGAACGGTTAGGCTATGCCTGTATGCCAATCTGATATTAAGATCTTTGGACCTGTCAGTGTGGGGAGGGGACGGGGTGATCGAACACTATAAGCAGAGTCACCTATGGTGTTCAGTCTCATCGGCTTTATTTAACGTTTCTTAGGGCAAGGTGACCCTACTGGGAATAATGGGCAGCTTCAAGCCCATGAGTGAACCACGTAACTGAATTCAAATTAGCATAACAGTGAATTGCCCCATCATGCTTAACCTCTGTTTTTAATAAGACGGGCCCTTAATCCTCGAGTCGGTGCTTTAATCTCTTTCGGGAACGGGTTCAAAACCCAAGGGCAGCAATTTTACCCTCAGCTCTTTGTCTTGTAACCGCATTTATTTCCCTTCTTGTCTTTTTTCTTAAAGTGGGGCGACATGATTCGACAGTCCTCAGATCTCGTCAGTTCCCTCAAAAAAAAAAAAAAACCATTTTCCTTTACGTGCCTTGTCAGTATGCCATAGGATATGAGCGTAGGCAAACGCATGCCCATATTCCCCTCCCAAAATCACTCACTCACTCACTCACTCACTCACTCACTCACTCACTCACTCACTCACTCACTCACTCACTCACTCACTCACTCACTCAC
>JAWQUT010000069.1:909897-929272 GCA_033807755.1 Ellobium chinense | reverse complement strand
GGGGGGTAAATTAAAAAGTTTATGGTGATGGTGTGATAGAGATTCCTTGTCTATAGCGGTAGCCTGCACATGCATACATATAGTTCTATCTGTGTTGGCCCTCAGAATCCCCTCACTCGTCTTTCTTTGGATGTTTCTTATTTTATACGTCAGTCCTGATGACGTGATTGTACACAGAACATGAATGATTATGCTCATAATTGTATATCTTTCAAAAAGTTATTGGTTAGAGTCACACTTAGTTTTAATGATGCAGTGGTAGCCTTCCCATGGTAGAGACAACCAGTGTCTTCCTGTGGTATCAAGTTAAGAAAGTTGCCAGTTAATCCAGTGTTTGTGGTATAAACACCCAATGGCTTGTTCTGGGATCTGGAGGTAATAAAATGATTGATGTCATATCTGGGTATAAAAATATTTTGTGACAATGGCAAAACTATAGAGGGTCAACGTGCAGCCAGTAGCCCAAATTGATTGGTTTTCTGTTTTTCTGGGTCAGTCCAAGTATAGTAAATAGTATCCAAATACACCGAAACACCGATCTTTATGTAGTAAAATACTGCTGAGAAAGAGAGAGAGAGAGAAAGAGAAAGAGAGAGAGTGTGTATGTAATGGATGAAAGGATGGTGACGGAAAGTAACAGAGGAGAATGAGGGAAAGTGACAAACTTGAAGACATAACAGATTATAGCACAGAATCAGATAGCAGGTAAGCAGTCAGGAATAGCTCTTCTAAGTACTATCAGCACTGACCACTACCATCCACAAAAGCAAGCATCAATATAACAGCAGGAACATTACACTTGTAAGAAGAGGTGTTCTGGATGTTTGGATACTTTTCCAAGGCTTGGATTGGCTCAGAGCTGGTGGAGAAGCAGAAATCCAGCCAATCTGGGCCTCTGGCTGATCCTCTACAATCTATACTCCTTGTTGACGTCTGTGAAGATCATACTGCTTAGCCTATCTATGCATAAAGCCCTAGGTCTTTAGGTTTACTTCAAAACCAGTAAATAAAATTATGGGCTTGTGTGTAACCGGGTGGAAAGAATATAATATTCTTATTATTAAGGGGAAGCAACTGGGCTCGATCTGATAACTTCTAGCAGCTGTTACATAGTATTATTATCTAGGGGAGTGTGCTACTAGGGATTTTACCAAACTGCTGTGAACGATCAATCTTGATAGAAAATGCCGAAAAAAACTAACACTAGAAAATATCCTGTCCCTAACGGGAATTGATCCAGCTTGCAAGTGTGAACGTGCTCCCACTACACCACAGGGACGTTAACTTCACAGCAATTCAATCCCCAATAAATTACTGCTTGAATATTGTTCTTAACTTCCACGTGTGAGCCTAGTATTCACCCGTGACCCTGACACACTTCCCGACTGTTCACAGACTAGTTCGTCGATATGACCTTAAATTTCTTAGCAGAATGCGAATCATCCGTTCGCCACTAAAGGAGGACTCAAATACATCATATTGAAAGCAGTGCCTGAAATCTTTTCCTTTTGCATGACATAGGACTTGTAACGGTTAACGCTCCATGACGCAATGGTGGCGAATGGATGAGTTTCAAAAATTTCTGCATTTTGACTATAATGTACTGTGCATCGAGAAAACACCATACAGTCATATAACCAAGTAACGAATATACGGTGTTCTGTCATGCACGACAGTATTTCCAACCCCCTTCCTTCAAGCTCTAGTCCCTCTGCCCTGTACTTACCGTCTTTACTCATGGCCCAATGGTAAAAGTTCCTTGCATCGGCGACAAGACGTGTCCCATTGCCCCACCGGCCTGACATGGTTCTTGTTATTGCTGTTGTTGCCGTTAATGCTGGTGATATTGCTGTCGAGAGTGAAACTCCGCGTCGCTCTCTGCTGACAAAACACCATTTTGTAGGAATTAAATGCCGGTGATTACATTGTTTGTTTGTTTAGTATAATTCTCACATCGGTGATTACATTCTTTTCTTGTTCAGTATAACTCGCACCAATTTTGCTGCCGCGCTGTGTATGAATTTCAAATCTTATGTGCAGCAGCTGTTGACGTCTTGAAGTTTATGCAAGATCGTGTGTCAGATTGCAAGATTACAAAGTGTTCAATGTAATTGTAGATTTCAGTGATTGATTTTACGTCTGTAAAATGGGTACCTGGCTATAGGCAGTGGAAGATATTGTCAGAATGCAAGTGATCAGCGCCTATAAATGGCAGCGGCACTGTATGCTCCCCAGGGAGTCGAGAAAGTTCTAGAGTGATCAGGCCTGCTGGGGTAATGATAGTGTGAAGTCGCGTGAGCGGGCGTTAGCCTGGATACGAGACTTATAAACCGCATTATTATTATTATTATTATTATTGATCTTTGGGTCAGCTCCATATACTCGGATTTTAGCAGGGCTTGATTGAAACGATATTATCAACTCCGCAGCATGGGAAAAAGTTCGGCAGCACCGTGCAAAAAGTCCATTCACAGCAGGCCCTGCACCTACACAACGTCACCTCGTCTCATCGCCACTAGCCAAGTGACTAACAACTGGTTCATGGCATGCTCCACCGTTACATATTATGCGTAACAGCACCGATGGAAGCTTTCCGCCCAGGGTAGGGCGAAATTTATCCATACAAAAAAAAATCGCCGCGAAGAAGTCGTAGTATATAGAATAAAGTCAAAAATTCATTTTTTTAAAAAAAACGTGTTGTTACTTGTTACAGTAGTTGTGTCTTTTGGGTGTTGGCGAGTGACTTAACCACGGTTTAGACGTAAATGCTGAAAGAAAGCGACAGTAATTCAAAGAATGAATTCAAGGAAAGCGACAATAATTTGTAATGATTTCTCCCCTTGAATCGGCTCCTCAACGCCATTGAAAAAAAAAAAACAACGAAAGAACACGACTGGTGCTGTGACGCGGTCCCAGTCAAAGTTGCGATGTAAGGGAAAGGACAGTCAAGTGGCTCTGCTTGGTTTCCCCTCGATTTTGTTTTCTCCCAAGAACTGCAATAAATCAAACGGTGCAATTTATCAGATTCCAGGAACGAGACTAAATTGTTATTTGAACGAAAATATAATTTTTCTCTATGCCAAAATCTCATACCAGTACGAGGTTTATTTCTCTTTCTTTTTTTTCAGTGAATAATGAAAATTGAGAGTTTGCTAATTAACAATGGGATCGCTTACCATCTTAAGAATTACATTAACATTGCATGTTGGACACCACTAAGGATGCATTCAGAACGGGTGCATAAATGTAATTCTTACAATGATAAGAGATCCTATCGTTAATGCGCAAGTTCTCAGTTAACAGTGAGATCTTGATAGACATTTTAAGACAAGTGGATGCAAACACTGAACACATTACGACATCACGACCTCAAATCTCACGTACTAGGTTACCTCTCACACTCGTGGTTGTGCTGTGGGCCTGAGTCAAAATTTCCTCTATCAAACTTTGTTCACAAACTCCGAACTCTAAAATATCACAAACTAGAAATTGTGGTCTGATCCTTTAGAACTCTCATTTATGAAGATCTCATTGTATCGTACAGTAACTGACATTTCCAAAAAACCTGGAAAAAGCTCTCCACATGGCTGATTTGGGCTAGTTGAAGCCTCCACATGGCTAAAAACAGGTCAACGACACCCACTTTCTATTTACTTCGCAGCTCTGGTTTCAATCACAACTTTTGTCTACCAATAACTTTAAGTATAACTCAGTTATTCACGCTGTCGTGCCTCACTCAGTGGCCGAGGCAAATATATGTCTGTCCTGGCTGATTGATTCGGAAAGGTGATTTCTCCATTGAGCATGGCAGAAACTAGATCTGAAAAGGTGAAGTCAATGTGTGCGACCTTTCTAACTGCTTTTAGGGTGAACTTAACTCCTGCAGTTAGTGGAGGAAGGGAGAGAAGGGGACATTTTCCTGAGATTAATTCCCTTGGGTCTCCTAGATGACGCTCCCGATATTCAGGTATATTTCACGATTTTCACTCTATATCCAATGTAACGTTAAATGTCGAAATCATTATTATTTCATAAAACAAAAGTCAACCTTCCTATCATGTGATATGTGACACCCCACATCTGGCGGAGAAATGCAAATCAGTCTTTTAAAATTAGTATGCTTAAAGAACAATAAATGTGACTGCCGGCTGGCAACGGTATCTTGAGAAAGGGGTGTTTTGTTCTTTATCATTGTCAATTTCGACACGTTCCTGATATTATTGTTTTAATTGGCATCACGTTGAAATTTTATACAATTGTTCACGATATCCCAGAAAATACTTACGTGCAACCTTGGTTCTCAGATTTACAACGCCGAATAGCAGAAAACGGGCCAGAAGACCTAGAGTGTTGTTCACGAGTAATCGTTCTTTTATATTTAAGGAAAATGACCCATTTAAGATTCGTTTTAAGTACGACGGGGTTGGATTTGTTGGGGCATGAAGGGAATGTGGAGGGCATCTTTAATGTTCCACATCAAAGATCATTTTGGATCAGGGAACCTTCCCACCGCTTCTTGTATATTCACAGCCTACATTACAGAAGTGGGTCAAAGTAGTATTAGGTTCCATATGAGGGTAATTTTGACTTGGGTCCTCTTAATCATTAAAGATTACTGAGCCTTTTCCGTCTTTGTTCCACATGTCCTCATTGTCCTGCGCCCATAGTAAACTTATAATCTACTGTATTTTGAAATAAATGAGCATGGAATATTCGACATAAATTTGTTTGAGTCCTCAGATTTCATCCAAGTTTTGCCCAAACACTATTGAAAAGTGGAGTTAAGAAAATCCTCGGGTACAGGAAATTAGGATAACATAGATTTTGAATCGGGTGCGGGGACCACCCTCTCTACTCTTAACTTATTACATTATATCAAAAATATGATGCCTTTACAACTTGTTTACAATGACTCACATTCACATCGATGCAAGTGTACTATATGTAGATATTCCCTTTTGCCTATGATTAGCAATGTATTCTGAGTTGTTAATCCATATCGATTATTCAGTTTATAAAACAAGGCGAAATTAAATCATTTGCATTTGTTCACAAAATTAGCCGACGTTAGTTGTATAAACATCTGTTGAGTGCTGGTATTAGAAGATTAGCAGAACCTATTGTCTTGGTTTCAGAGAGGGGGGAATAGAGACGTTTGGGACAGAGTGTTGTATATGGATATGGGCGAGAAATTGCAAGCGATGACCGTGTTGAATTCCGTGCGACGATCCTAGATGGCTTGAACGACAGACATATTCCTATGACAGACGGGAGCTTTTTTCCTTTAAACGTTGTGATAATGATGTCTTTGTAAAACTATCTAATTCCGGGAGTCTGCCTCTAATGTCTTTCTTCATGGGCTTCTTTTTCTTGCATCCAGCTACACATCTAGAGACAGAAGTCCTTCTTACAACATGTATACTGCAAACCCTCCCCCTCCCCCACCCCCTTTTTTTTTCNTTTTTTTTTTTGGGGGGGGGGGGTTGTTTTGATAAGTGGTGTTTGAGCAAAACTATCATGAACTTTGAAGATTGAAACATATGTTATGGCGATTTCCTGTTCCCATTCATTTAAAAAGAGGTTTGATATGATGTGAAATTTGATCTAGTCATTTTGGCTGGCACTATGTTTTCATGAGCATGTTCCTTGTTGACAAATCCAGTGAGCTGAAGAGGAGATAGCTGACAAGTGGCAAAATCTCTGCGGACCTGCTCAACTCGCAGTGAGCTAAAGGTCGTTGGGGCATTTAATGATATGGGTATCGATGGTAAGTGCAAATTTGCATATAGGGGACAGCTCAAAAGTTTATTGTTAGCCTCAAAATATTTTTTCCTCACTCATTTTTAGGCACTGTTGAGATGGCTTGCCCTTATCCCATTTATCGTCGTACGCTTTTCACACATATATATACAAAATTGGCTCTAAGGATTAGAGACCCAGTACAGATACAAGTCTCGTTACACACACACAAAAAAACAGTATAGAAATAAAACGAGTAGTTTCAAATTAATGTATTCGATATTTTTTTCTTTTTCTCGTAATCGCGAAAAATGAGTAAGGCAAAAAAAATGTTCTTAGGCAAACGTTATACAACCCAGAGAATNACACACACACAAAAAAACAGTATAGAAATAAAACGAGTAGTTTCAAATTTATGTATTCGATATTTTTTTCTTTTTCTCGTAATCGCAAAAAATGAGTAAGGCAAAAAAAAATGTTCTTAGGCAAACGTTATACAATCCAGAGAATGAAAACAACAATACCACAAGTATGTGGCGGCCTGTCGTATTTCATGCAGAGCAAGTAGGCTGAGCAGTCAATATCACTTGACACTCACCAGTGGTCGGCGAAACCTCTCACTGAATCGCTGATCGTCAGTGCTTCATCTTGATGCTATCCCTAGCCGTGGATAAGACTTGGAGACATGTATCTGGAAATAACTAAAACATGACAGAGCAAGAGTTAGAGGCGTTTTCATATGATTAATAATAATAATGATAATAATGATAATATTGCCGTAATAATGCGTTCATAAGTCTCGTATCCAGGCACTATTATCACAGTATTATCACCCCAGGAGGTCAGTTCACTCTAGGGCTTTCTCCACTCCCTGAGGAGCATACAGTGCCGCAACCATTTACAGGCGCTGAGCACTTGCATTCTGACAGAATCTTCCACTGCCTAAGGACTTACAACAGGACCATGGAGGGAATCGTACCCATGACCATTAGATCTTGAGTCCAACACTGTAATTGTTCGGTCACGCTGCTAAACACTAATATGTTGAACAATACACAGTTATTGGGATCAATCTCTCATTATAACCGTACAACACACCGCATTTCGTGGAAAGTTGATTAGAATTGTTTCATTTAGCGAAGACTGAATATTCGAAGGCTGTTCAGTGGCGACTTATAGAGATGTGTATTATAATAGAGAACTTGCGCATTAACGGTGAGATCTCTTACCATCGTAAAACTTACATCAAATCTGCTTGTTAAAAGGCACTAAAGATGCTTACAGCACCGATGCACTGATGAAATTCTTACGATGGTGAGAGCAGATTCTATCGTTCATGCCCAAGCTCTCGAGTAATTCATAAGCCGATAAGCATGTGTGCATGTAACTTAATACAATATATGAGTACGTATGCACGACTTGAAAATAAAGTATACTATTTATATAAAATGTATGCCTCATTATGTAGTGAATACAATTAAATCTACTTCATTTTAGCCTCTATAATATTCTGACCCCCCAGGGCTCATTAAACATCTCTAGCCAAATCAAGACCAGCCACTAAAGTATCCACGTATGCTTTAAAAAAAACAAAGACACTGTATCTCAAATTTCCGGTTGTCTTCTTATGTGTAATTTGGAAACATCCGATGTCTTGATCGTCGTCATCATAAGAAACAGACAGGGAAGATCATTTCTCATCAGTGCCCTTATAATAATAAGGCACTTTAGAATATTCCGTCAATGTCCTTATAATAGTAAGGTATTTTAGAATATTCCATCAATGTCCTTATAATAGTAAGGCACTTTAGAATATACCATCAATGTCCTTATAATAATGAGGCACCTTAGAATATTCCATCAATGTCCTTATAATAGTAAGGCACTTTAGAATATTCCATCAATGTCCTTGTAATAGTAAGGCACTTTAGAATATTTCATCAATGTCCTTATAACAGTAAGGTACTTTAGAATATTCCATCACTGTCCTCATTACAGTAAGGTACTTTAGAATATTCCATCAATGCCCTTGTAATAGTACCGCACTTTAGAATATTCCATAGTGAATGGCAAAAGAGATGACTCTATTATTTGTCATTGACTCAGGCCACTTTAATTATGATAGTTTTTGGTCTAGTGAATACATAAACATTGCAATAAACTACTATAACTCCAGAAGCTTCCGCTATAGCATAACTTCAGAATTTTATACTATATAGGGGACTCCACTTCAATAGTGCTTAAATATTTTTGAGAGCTACCATCGTTAGAATTACATTAGTGCGACGGTGCAGAATGCATCTTTAGTAGCGTTCACTATGCAATGTTAACGTATTTTACGACGGTTATCATGGATGAAGCGCAAATTCTCAAATAACTTCCGAGTACCTGGATCTTGCACTTTGAGATATCAAGGCATTTCAAGAGACTCTCCCGTCTAATCCTTGGGTTTGGATTGGAATAGGTGGAGCGCACGAATTCGCCGTATATTTTATCCTTTCTTGATAACACGCTGACAAACGCCCATACACCTACGGCGAAATCGAGTTCCTTCGGGATAGGATAAATGAAGCAAAAAACACCACTGAGACAGTTTCTACATATTACCAGTATTCACGAAAACTCTTTATGAATGTGTGCTTTCTCTTTCCTAATCCTGCCTTGACGCCAACACAAGCACGGCGTGGGAGAGTCCCGATTCGAGAAACAGAATGAAGGCACCATTAAAACTTAATACAGTCAACTCCGCCTAAATGCAACTCCCCATGAGCATGAATAAATGCAACTCCCCATGAGCATGAAAAAAGTTGTGATTACAATGAGTTGCTATTATCCAGTGACTTTGATACAGACATTATATGGCATTTTCGTTTGGTGGAAATGTTGCAATTAAGCGGAAGATGCGATTATCCAGATTACGATTAAGCGGAGTCAGGTTTATGAGTATTATGTGGCCCACGCCTCACAATTTAACCACACAAGTATGAACACACATTTGTAGATATGAGCATAGGCGGGTATAGACATATCAGGTATCGGCCTTTGAAAAGTGATATTGAACTGATTATACCCGTCTGGGACTTCAGCCCAAAATCAATAATGGACATGATAGTTACGAAGGTAAATAATTCTCTGAGTACGTGACGCTGGCATTAAACGTAGGATAATTTGGAAAAAAAAATGAAAGAACTCCAGCTATTCATTTATAATTTATACAAGACTGGCTATGTGACCACGACCCGTACGGGTCACTGCAGAACGGGTGCGTACATAGGGGGAAACACATTAATTTTTGCCTCGAGCTTTTACAATTGGGCTA
Organism: Ellobium chinense; assembly: GCA_033807755.1. Classification (NCBI taxonomy): domain Eukaryota; kingdom Metazoa; phylum Mollusca; class Gastropoda; order Ellobiida; family Ellobiidae; genus Ellobium; species Ellobium chinense. The sequence continues at coordinate 920,214 of JAWQUT010000069.1, read as the reverse complement.
CAGGGCGTTATGGTTGCGGCACGATTTTTCAATATTACAAACCACGTGACATAGGCTTATGTTTGATTCTTACGTGTACGAACAACTCATATCCTCACCTCGATAACCAATCATATTTTCATGTCTTAACAAGTTTAACGAGTTTGTTAACCACGCCCAGACCGTACTAGACGGTATGTAGGCGGGCAAAATCACACTTAACCAACGACGAGACAGACATGATAGATTAAATAGAAACATCATTATAGACAGTAAAAGTTCATAAATGTAGGCCTACATTCATAGTGGTGTTTCCAGTTTTTAAAAAATACAAGAGACAAGCTTTAACCTGCCGACCAGCTTGTTTACGAAGCAAACATTTTTAATTGTAAGTTTCTATAATAATCATAAGTGTATTCTTTTATCTATATTAATAAAACGCTTCATCCAAATTTGTGTCACAAATTTCTTGAGAACTACGTAACGTAAAAACATGCGGTTTTCACCTAAATTCGTAGAAAAATACACAAAAGGTAACTAGACACATCAGTCCTCTTTATTTTTTTTTTACCCTTTTTAAAAGAAAAGAATGTGTATAGCAACGAAATGCAATCTCCGATAGATCTATTCAATCCGCCCGATTCGCCAATCGTCCAACTTTTTCACGGAGTCTAATGCATTCGTCTATGATGCCTTTCGGTGCGCTAGGTATTCTTTCGCCGCTGGTGTGTTGCCTGCCTGCCCATTTGTAAAATGGGGTGTTATAGTCTTGTATTCTTATAATATGCATGGCCACAAATGTACCAAATTCGAAATCTGTGCAGCCGCAAAACTACTGGGAGTACAGCTTTAAGAAATACAATGTGGGTGTGCAAATCCCTCATCACATCATGCAACAAACAAACATTTTTTTTTTTAAATATGCAGATACAGGGTTATTACACTAAGGTGACGCTTAGAATCTTTTATCTATAGTGTCATGTCCCGTTAATCACTATCTCCGCTTATTCTTACTATTGTTCATATAACAGGCTATCACGGTTGTTGTTTTTTTGTTGGTATAATGGTCGTGAAATAAATAGCAACTTCTTATAGTGAAAACTTTCTCTATGCTCTCGAGGAGTTGCGAGTTAGCGAAATCGGTTGTATTTCTACAAAATTCGCAAACACGAACTCCTCACGAACTCCTCACGAACTCAGAATGGATAAACCTGTCCTTTGAGATTCAAGAACATGAAAAAAAAATGCTATTTAAGAGAACTGTCATTATCCAGTGACTTATGTGCACAAAATACAACAGAATGCATCTGATTTTACGTTGCAATTTAGAGGATTTTGACTAAGGGCAATCAATGGAACCTCATTCACATTGAGCCTAGACAACCTGCTAGCTGATCCGTCACCCATGCACAACGTGGATTTTATGAAGCCATGCTCGGAGAGTAGGCGGGCCAGTTCTTTATCATCACCATGTGAGGGGACGCTGTCCTATAACGAAATTTCATAACGAAGCGACCAACGCCCATGAAATCTGATATGACCCCATTTTTGTCAGTGTCGAGGGGCGTGACAGTCTTAGTTTGTTGTTGTTGATGTTGTTGTTGTTGTTGTTGTTGTTGTTGTTGTTGTTTTTGTACTGTTGTTGTTGTTGTTGTTGTTGTTGTTGTTGTTGTTGTTGTTGTTGTTGTTGTTTATTTAAAGCTGCTTTAAAGTTTTGAAAACGAATTCTCTTTGGTAATAGTTAGTGTAACCACCAGTTTATGTTTTGAATTTGCTGACACAGAAGTTGCGTTGCTTCCCTTGGTTAGAATTCATGGGTCAAAGGTTGCGCTACATTTTGGTCTTGTCTTCAGTAGATTAGCGCTCCGTATCAGAAATTCGCTGTTCAGGCATGATAAGTCCATTCGAAGGATGGGTTTTGTTTGAAGGATGGGTGTTGTTGAAAGAATGGCCTTTGTTCGAAGGATGGGTGTTGTTACAAGTTATAGCAACGCAGTCAGAACCTAATGAGAAACGCTATTCGTTCCTAATTAAAATGGTCGTCTGGACCAGGTGGTCTCCTGGCTGGACAGGTTAAAGTTTGTGAATGTGAAGAAACCGTTTATCCATTGGTTCCTAAGTTATTACACCTTGGCTACAGACTTACAGCTGCCATCAATTCAGATTAGAAAAAAAAATGTTAACCTTTGAAAAGCTCGTGTCTGATTTCATGTAAACAAGCCAGAGGCCACCCTATATAATGTCGTTGGTCTTGTGGGGTATGAGAAAAAAAAGTAGGCAGGGTAGCATTATCCAAGCGGTTAAGATGTGAAAGTTTATAAAAGAAATATGAACGATCATTCCCACAACCTGTAGCCTCGGCAGGTGATCGCGATATACAGGTAGTCGCTAGACCAGGTTTGGCTGTATGTCGACGTTATGAGCTGTCGGCACAAATAGATGCAGACCATTTGGAAAGACCAACCATGCTCGGCTAAAGGGATGACTGAGTTAAGAGACAACACATTGTTTACTTGAAATAAAATGGTCACTTCCGAGCACCGTGACTTGAAAGATGGTGGAAGCTCATATTATGATATTTGTATCCATCTTAAAACGAGAGTTTTCAGACCGTTTTCGATTGCTGCTAGTGAGGACAGACATAGGTTGGGTCTCTGACCCGCCAATGTGTAGTGAATAAAGCAAATAAATCAGGAAAAACAGCAAAATATTCGAGGTTTTCATCACTTCTGTTCAAACCCGCCAATGCTATAACACTCACGCTTGGGTGATTTTAACCAGTCTGTTCCAGATCACAGGAAATCTAGAAATCCAAAAAACCCTCTCTGACTTGAATAACTCTGGGTTTCCTGGACCCTTTTACACATCTTTATACTATATTATGAAACAATTTCTGCGTTCACTTTATCATAAATATAATGTATAAAAATGTTGGTTGGTCAACACTTACCCTCATAACGCTCAAACTGTACATAGCATTCATTCCACCAAAATCCTTAGAGAGCACACACATTGCTTTTCCAATTCAAGGGCTTGAATATACAGGTATATAAATACCGGTATCATAAAAGTTCGTATTTAGCCAAGTGGAAAGAGTTCATGGTGTGTGTCAGCACACTCTGCGACGCGCTTTGCATTTAGGCGTGTCAATGGCTGGTAAGTAGTAATACAGCTAGTTGTAACTTATGCTATACTGAATCTTATGAACCGCGAGGATGTTTATCAGTTTAAAAAAAAAAGTTGCAAAGCATAGTGGTAATGCCTGCCCAAGGCTTAACTCACTGAATAATTTTGCGATCTGTGTATTTCAAGACTAGTACTGCTTTATTGCAGCATCTGTTGCATGCACGTTCGATCCTGTGTTTTATTTCCTTGCTCCTTATTTTTCATTGCCTGAGCAATAATTGAGTTGCAAGCCCGGTTCGTGTAGATTCCTGCTAAGACCAGTGCAGTAATTGTGAGTGGTTCCCATTGATCTAGTCAAGCTGTTGGTTCAGTCGCTTGTTTAGTTCAAGAGTTAGCTCGTTTAGTTGAAGAATTAACGTTCAAGTTTATTAGGCACTTGGCCGGTGACAAACATCAATAAGTTTACAAACATGAAAGAGTCTCAAGCATACTGTGCCCCACGTGATCCACCTTCAGACATTTCATTCATACTCTACTCATTAAATTACAACATACTAATTTCTAAATAGCTTAGAGTAAAGCACTGAAGTAACTCAGAGAATAACATACAAATCCAAATGTAATGTCATTTCAATTCAACTTAACTGTTACAGTAATATGTTGTTGTTGTTGCTGGTTTAAAGACAGTGCAATGGTACACGTCTCCTGAATGTTTCCATTATAACACTCATGCGCACTCCACAATTTCGGCAATGAAATCTTAATAGAAAACTGCAAAGACGGGCATGGCATAGTCATGGGAAATCCACATTGTTTTCTAAATATTTTACTATGCCTTAGAGCTCAAAAGTTGGAAGTTAACATACCGTTTTTCGGTTGGTAGCAAATATATATTATGTCCCTCCACCTGTTTCACTTCAGGTAAAAGGTTTTCACAGCCGGGCGAAGAACTCGTTAGTGTATTATCGATGTAGGCCTCCAGTATAAAACAAGTCATTCTAACTCTGACTCGACGAACTTGCATTTATCCAATGAATATATCGGTGTGCGCGCGCGTGTGTGTGGAAGAGACGTTAGGCTACTCTCCCACCAGGGCTGGGCAAGTGCACCAAAAAGGGCTAATCAAGTTCAGTTCACAAAGGGGAAAAAGACCTAGGATCAAGATTAGCTCAGTTCTATGAAGTTGGAGTAGTGTTTAATTCAGATCAGTTCCCCTTGATTTTAGAAATCGGCATTCGGTTCCGGTTTTCGAGGTAGATGTGAATTAAACTGAAATTTAGGTAGGAAATTAAAGTTCAGATCATGCACCCGAAACTGCTACAGTTCAGATCCAGATGAGTTCTACCAAATTAGTATTTAAACTCGGACCAAGTTCATTGTGAACTGAACTTGTTCAGAACTGCGTTCATATGATCATAGTTCTGCTCAGCCCTGTATCCCACTCACACAAATCAGCTAGTACATTCAAGCACAGTACTTTGAAGGGTAAAAGAAAATAATCGGTAAACTAATGCTAAATTATTTAGGCAAAAAGTAAGAGGCCTTTCTCGGAAAACGGGTCGGGTGAGGTGGCAGAACAGTTATGGCAGTTACTGCAAATCAGCAAACTTCCTTCCAGTTAGTCGTAGAAGGGTTTACCAGATGTTGCAAGCGGTCATTAAGTCAAAATATTTCAAAAGTGAAGACGCGTTCTTCTATACTCTGTAAAACACTATCTACATTGCATATAAAGACGTCAATAAGGATTACGACAAAGAAAGAGTGAGTGAGAAAGAGAGAGAGAGAGAGAGAGAGAGAGAGAGAGAGAGAAATGAGTGAGAAGGTTGGACGAAAGTTATCTTTTTAATAATACTAGCTGAACGTAGCTACCACTGTGTGGATAATTTAATATTCTAACCATTCATTTATTTGCTTAATTATTCTATCATCCCCAAACCAATCATGACTGTTGTTACAAATGTTACAATTCACCAGTAGCGCATGCAATACCGGAAGGAAACACAGCAATGAATAGGCATAAACTCATCACGTTCATTTTGGAGCCACTTGCTCTTACACACCGGAATTTTACAAAATAATAACGCATGTATTAACGTTGACGAAATAAATAAATTTGAAAAAATTACTAAGAGGTCGTTTCATGGCCGGAAATTCACCAAAGAAGCACCCCTGGCTCAAAGGAACTTGTCTCCAACATGTCTGGCCAAGAGGTGCACAAATACCCGAGTTATGGCTGTTCAAAAGTCGAAAGGTGATTTGTTTGTTTTTCATTGTGCACGTATAATAGGTTGCTGTACAGTTTTTGCGCCAATCATGTGCGTCTTATGGTACCGCAGAACTCTAGACAAAGTTTTCTTGTGGGTCCCCATAATTCTAATCATGAATGGAACCCAACAAAGTTTCCGAAAAAATACTCTTACCCTCCCTCTCTCGTTGTGTGTGTGTGTGTGTGTGTGTGTGTGTGTGTGTGTGTGTGTGTGTGTGTGTATGTGTGTATGTGTGTGTCTATCTCTCTATCTCTCTCTGCCTCAGCTGTAATGTATGTGCGTGTGTGGTGGGGGGAGGGTGAGGGGGAGGAGGAGGAGGAGAAGGGAGCTCGCACTTCTCTAAACCAGAACCCTAGGACCCTCAATCTGTCCTTGATTTAACTATTCTGCTCTGCACAATACAGATCTCTATTAACATTAGGTCTACCTCTGTCATGGCTTTGTCCCAACGAGGCAGGCAGTGAGCCCACAACACATTCATGCAGGTTATACGTGCATTCATCGATCGACAATGCTGTCTTCGCACCTTGTGTCAGAATGATACGACTGTGATTTTATATCATTATCATAGCATTTTTAGGGCTTGTGTTATTAACCACCCATGGGTCCTTTCCCCTTTCCCCTTTCCCAGTGCTAATGCAAATGGTCTGAGAGTGAGGACGTCCCAAAGTCCACGATCAGCAAGCACTGATAAGAATAATAATGGTATCTGGCTCATGTCGGGAGGGGTCACCTGGTTAGAAACGGGTGCAGGAGAGGCGTGATGGGTAGGTAAAGGCGAGGGTGGGGAGGGCAGGGGGTGAAAGAAATGGAAGCAGGAAGGGCATGTGGGGGGCAGAGAGGCATATTTTATCCTCAACATAATATTAACCTAATCACAAAAACAGACGTCTGTGAACAGCCTATTATTGTGTTCATAAGCCTCTAAACGCGAGAGACAATTACAGATAATTATTACCGCGTTAAAACATTACAAAATGGGTAAATACTATTAATACAAGGTAACACAAACAATAGTGAACTCTTCATATTCCTTGTTACATTAAGAGTGTTCTTTTAAAATTATGTTTTTGTAGATAATTGTATGAAATCCTGATCCAAAACTAATACAATAATACACATGCTCGGATAGTCTCCGTGGAATGCACAAAGTCTGCACAATGTGGTGTGCAAGTACAAATTCCAACATGTATCTCAAATGTGTGTTTTAGTCTATAACTAAAAACCCAGATATTGATTGCCCTATTAAACATGTATAATTTGACATGTGTGTAATGGGTTTATGTCTGAGGCATGTTATTTTGATTTGTCAAAAATATTTGCTTTAGGAACTTGTTTTCAAATCAAAGTCTTCATCGAAACAAAAAGAAAAAAAAGTTGTGAATGAGACTGGAACTCCCCCCACTTTTCTCACTTAAACCCATTGGACTTTTTGCTGTGGAGATGCTGAAAGGGTAAGATACATGGAAACAGACTTGAGACAAGTATAATATAGATTGCATTTTTGCACACGACACCGAACTGCACGTTTGTTGACCCCGAAACTCCGGCAAATTACGTAAGCAATTTATCAGATCATCCCCGCTTATAACTTGATTTAGGATTAGGGTCAGGATTAGGGTTAGGGTTAAGGAAGGAAAAGCAAAACTGGAACAATCCTTTGACATTATCATTGTCTAGAAACTCTCTAATACTCGTTCTCTCTTTTCTAATCCTGCTCCCAACTCCACAACAAGTATTTTGTGGGATTGCCTCGAGATATTGCCCACAAGAGAAGGCAAACGGTCCGATATACGTGGTGCCAGTATCAGCCAGCGTCACTAGGCACTAGATTTATGTGAAGATTTATGCATGATTTAAGGGCATTATCATGTGCCTGTACTGATGGTTAGGGCAGGGGTCAAACCCCGGAAGTCCGGTAAATTTCTAAAAACATAGTCGAGAAGTTGAGACCTCCTCGAATTTACGCAAGCTGAATGGCGGAAGCGATTATAGCGCGCTATGTGTGCAAATACAACACATGTCATAGACTCCTGATCTGAGCATTAAAACGAGTATGCACACTTTAAATACGAGTTAGTTGAGGTCGTGAGGTTCTGTTGTATTGGCTTTTACCTTGAAAGTACTCGCCAAGTCCCTGACTTCCTGTGTGATGAAACGAATCATCCGTCGGTAACCTCCAATTTCTTTATCATGTCCTGGATAAGAAGGGTTGTGTTGGTCTTCAAGCTGCATATAAGTCCATCATGATCATTCCTTACAACTAACTTCACAAAGGTAACCGGCTTAACCCTTAAAAAAATACCGATAGTAAAATAATAGAGCTCTTGCGCAGTACCGATGGGAACTCTTACCATCGGAAGAATTACATTAGTGCATTGGTATTGAATACACCGTTAGTAGCGTTCAACATGCAGATTCAATGTCATTCTTACGCTGGTAAGAAACCCCGTCGTTGTTGCGCTAGTTCTAAGCTGTTTTCAAGTTTGGATCTCTCTGGTACTGTTATGGCAGAGATAAGCATGCGCTTTACCGATATTGCGATGATATTGCAAGTTAAAAACTAGAATCGGGACGTAAAATTTCTAACATATCGAACTGGTAAAGTGCAGTATGATCGAAACACCAGCATATCCGATATTATAGATGTGTGCCTATCTCTTCCATAACGGTCTGTAAACCATTTGAACTTGAAAATAAAAGCTCACGAATAAGAATTATTTATAAGCTATGTCTATAGACTGTACCCACAAACTGCTGCACAAGAAAAGAGGAAACTAAACGCTATTTCTGTCCCGACATCTACTGAATGATTGGTATGCAAAAGGAGTTAATGAACATCTTCCTCCATCTGACCTAATATTAATTACGGTAAGGACTCAAATTATCGTGGTCACGCTTTTAAGTTGCTGATTTATAAGGCTACTGGCTGAGTTACCTTCGCAACGCCCAGGGAACATGTGGAAAATTATGAATTATTTCACTGTCAGCACTGTCGTGTTTTGTGACATAAACAATGGCCAGCCTCTAAAAGACATGGGAGACAAACCATAATATTGAAAATAAGTCCGGTCGTTATCAAATTTACAATAGATTCTATATTATGTATGCAAGCTGCATAAAAGTTCATCTGTACGTCGAAATATCTAGTACGCACTCTACTATGCTGCTCATCCATGAATATATCCAATTTCACCTGAAATCTTGTTACTTTTTTTTAGAAAATGCATTGAGATATTTCATTGTGTGTGTGAAGGTGTGTTAAGTTTTAACATTCTTTTTCTACACAGTTATGGCCACATGTTAGAGACGTGGTTTTAATCGATAAGCGGATGCCTTCTGAGCACCGTGAACATTACCCCCAGCAGAAACTGTCGACGTTAACAGGATTCGAACTCTAGACCTTTTACACCAATAGACGAGCGCTTTACCTTTTAGACACCCTGCTGGACAGAGGGTGATAAAGCGGATCAAGATCCACGCCAATAAGTCATTGTCGGGGTAGTCTAATGTTGAATCATAATTTTTGCGTTCTTGAGCGCATTTGTACATAAAGCTATAACCTATAGTCTCCATCTGATTAGTAGTTGCAAGTACATTAAACAAATAGTTTTTCATGCAACTACAGTACAATGAGTCATTGAAAACAATGGTAGCTACAGGATTCGATAATATGATTCCAGGTAGGAATTTTGAAATGTGCAAATAAATAACTGAATTAATGCTCTCCTCACTGTATGCGGTATTTCAGTTAAATACTTCATACTGGATCTTTTTATCTTTCAACCATCGTTCTTTATTTCTCTCTTTCACAGAGATAAACACTGCAGAGTTTTGCAGAAATGTGAACGCTCTTAATCGGAAAGCGAGGCAACAGAAGAAAGATACCCCCATCTAGATAGTCTTTCGGTTCCTTTAATTTTCTAGCACACTAATGGGGCTGGGCCACACTTGAGCATGCCATGGCTATATTTTCACAATCCACTTCAGAGTCTTCCAAATTTTGTCACGCTAAAAAGTCTTACAGTATGGCGATGCACATAATGAGCCTGTAAACTTGTAAAGGGTTGGTAAGATAAATAGGGGAATATTTCTATGGTGTATTCTCCTAAACCCTGGGGCTAGAATCCCTTTGTGATTTAATCTGTAAAGTGTCATTATGGCCGGCTGTAATTAGCCTTTCTTAATCTGGAAAACGTGTTTGGCGGGGGAGGAGAGAGAGAGAGAGAGAGAGAGAGAGAGAGAGAGAGANGGAGAGAGAGAGAGAGAGAGAGAGAGAGAGAGAGAGAGAGAGAAAGAGGAGAAAATGGGATGGAGTAAAGGGAGGTGGGGCGGGGGGGGGAGGAAAAGACAAAATAGAGATTTTGAGGAAGAAATAAAAGGGAAAGATGATGATAAAGGCGTAAAGGAATCAAAGGTACAGAAAAAGACCATAGTTATTGTAAATGTTATAGTATGTGTAATCTATGAATAGTTACTGTTGCTATAAAGTATAATCGTAGATATATATGATAAGTGGCGATAGAGGTAAAAAATGGCCATGCAGCAGTCTCTGGCTATCTTTCCGGTATTCGGGATATGTAAAGTATGCGATTTTAGCCGAAGCGGTATCACAGACAGTGACCCAGGGAGAGGATAGGAAATAAGTGCTGACTATAATTTTGCATCGTAATTAGGGTCAAAGAGCCAGTGGGCCGATGGGAAGAGCCGTGTACTGCACCTCGTTGCTATTAGGCACATTAATAGAAGCGAGATCTAACAGGGATAAACGTTATATTATGTTTCATATTCTGTCAGTGGAAATGAGCAAGCCCGTCGGGAAAGCAAAATCACCGTGGCTGGTGAGGAGACTGAGATCTTAAGTCAAAAAATGTTGTTGGAGCCGGAATGTTAATAGAATAATATTATAGAGAAAATCATTCCATTTCACCACTAGAGGTGGGGG
>JAWQUT010000069.1:893905-909892 GCA_033807755.1 Ellobium chinense | reverse complement strand
GGGGGGCGGGGGCGGGAAATCTATACTGGAACAGGATGTTAAACGCCGAGATCTTAGTCGGAAACTGCCATAGTAATAATCCACTAGATGTAACACTGGTGACAGTAATTGTAGCAGCAGTGGTGGTGGCTGAATTGGTGGCTGCAGCAACAGCAACTGAAGAAGAAGACGGTGGCGAAGTCGTCATACACGAGAAAGACGGGGTGGCCAAGAAAAATGAAAATAAAAGTAGATTAAAATGTATAGTTATGGCATCAGTTAAAGGGACAGAAAAGTTATTTGTCTCATAACCTAATAAGTCCACATTATTTTTGTTTATGAAATTTAAAACCGCTATATTTTTCCTTTCGCCTGACACTTTCTGGGAAAACATCGCAGGAAAGTCGGGAATGTTACCCTGCGTGCGCCGCCATTACTCGTGCTGCGTGATGTCAAAAAGCGAGATAGACTACCACACTACCAGACAGCTGGTCCAGATGACTTGCACATGAGCTTGCACCAATCGATTGCTGGCTTTAATGAGATGGTGGTAATAGCTGTGGTGGTAATGTGAGAAGTGGTAGGGCGGTAATGGCAGTATTTGTAGTGAAAATAGAAGTAGTAAAATCTTGGCACAAAAAAAAAGGGACCAGTTTAGTAAGATAAGATAAGATAAGATAAGATAAGATGAGATAAGATTATTCATCCACAAGGGAAATGTGTCTTTGTTACAGTGATTACAATGGGTATGTTTACTATAGCAGTGATTGTTCATGTTTCTCTATCAGAAATGCTGAACCAAACTGCCATACTCAGACCTTAGAGCGTTTTCTTCGAACATGCACAGAGGACGAAAAGTAGGGTAAAGGAAAGAAGAACACCTCAAATCCACATGAGATCAAAACTGAGACAAAACTCCAAATCAGACATATCAAAATGCGCTAGAATGCTGTCATTTTCACTGAAAAGAGGTTCCTGCATTATAATTTAGGTCAGTTTGGGGCGAGATAATGCAGGTGGCTCTTTTCTCTTATATGGAGGAAAACTGGTTCCAGGACACTTGGCCGACGGACATTTGGCCGACACACATTTGGCCGAACGGACATTTGGCCGAACGGACACTTGGCCGAACGGACATTTGGCCGAATGGACATTTGGCCGAAATTCATTTCTGCATATTGTTATATTCATTCATCTCGGCACTTTCTTCTCTCTCTCAGAGAATGTGCGAATGTAAGTGCTCACTAAATTCATTTATATGGTGACACGTACTGCAATAGAGAATTATGCTGTAATAAACATTGGTCAAAAGAAACACCCCCCCCCCNTCCTTCGGCCAAATGTCCGTTCGGCCAATATCCTTCGGCCAAGTGTCCGTTTTGGCCAAATATCCTTCGGCCAAATGTCCGTTCGGCAAAGTGTCCGTCGGCCAATTATCAGTCGGCCTAGTGTCCGGCCTAGGTTCGCCGGAACTGTAGCTGTGGTGGTGGTGGTGGTGGTAGTGATAGTAATGGTAGTAATCACCCTTGTAAAACCAGTGGGCGTTCATTTTCTGAATTTTATGGTATAGCACAATTTAATTCCCGAGACACCTTTCGAATTCTCATTATCGCCAAATAGACATACACTTACCTTTCTGTTCTTTGAGATCATCTTCAGCAACTAAAACGACATCTCCATTAAATTTCATGAAGTCATCATACAGATTACTGACTACTGTTTGGCGTCATTTTTAGTTCGCCATAACGATTGTAATCAAATTGTAAATTGTAATGTAAATGGCCAGTCGGTCTGTACGGAAATAAACTAAATTTGAAATTGCTCTTATTGAAAGACTTCCGAAAACCAAAACTGCAAGGTGGGAGGAGGTTGGGGNGGGGGGGGGGGGGTGTCAAAACATGATATTGGCAGAGGAAGTAATATTTCAATACATGTACATATCTATATCATATTCTGACCGGTGGGGGAAGGGCGTCATTTTATAACAACGGTAAAGACCGGTTTCCAGGGATTGTAACATTATGACCGCTGGATGGAGGGGGGGNGGGGGAGAGAGGTGCGGAGAGTTAAACTGTAAGGGAAGACATGAGGTGTGATTCTGTTAGGTCATACCGCCAGCATTAAGAATATCTCTCCCCAGATGGTAAATACATGCCTTTTTTTCAGGATCAGAAACCTTATAATTTCCTATCCCTCCATTTTCCAGCAGATGGGTGCCCTGTGGCAAAAGGGCATCTAATTTGATCCTTACATTGTCAACAACAACCAAAGAAAAAAAAGGACTCTTAACCCTAGGGGTACAACACGTTATTCGGTGTTAAATGTTATGACCAACACAACGCATTCTTCTTAAGTGTCATCAAATTACCATGACCTCATTAGCCTGTAGGTAGGTGTGCTTGAATTTAGGTTTTACGGCGGATCAGCACGATTATGGCTATATTACATCCCGGTACATTGGGAATATGATTTAAAACTAGGAGTATGTCGGATACGATCTGGGAATGCTATTTCCTGGACGGACATTTACGTCCAAAAGCTGTTTGGACTAAAGGGTTACGACGCACATGTTCTTAATGCGTAGCGAAGGGGTTAACAAGGTATGAAAGACATCGTGGTCCTTCGTGGTTATGCGTAGCGAAGGGGTTAACAAGTTATGAAAGGCATGACAGTGTATCACTATCACATTCAGTTTTCCGTCAGATGGAGGAAGGATCTGTGTATGTGCATACCGGTTTGAGAGACACAAATTATTGAAGGAAAAAGTGTAAGCCGGCGGGGAAGCAGGGTTGGGCAAGTTCACTAAAAAAGCCAGATCAGATCAAGATCAGATCATTATGGGAAAAATGCCCTTAGATCACGTTTAGCTCAGTTCTAGGAAAATTGTGTATTTTTCAGATCAGCTCAGTTCACCTTGATTTTTGCTCAGGTCAGATCAAGATCAGATCAGTTCATCGGAGTAGAAAATGACTTCAGGAGCATAAGCTCTAAGCAGCAGGCGACAACCGGCAGATCTACAACCGGGTGAAGTATAACGGGAGAAAGACGAACCGATCACTTTGAGCGAAGGCGGGAGGGGGGAGAAGGGAAGTCTGATAAAACTGATTTTTATCTCCTTTATATTGTGGGTGGGGGAGGGGGTTGAGAGGTGGAAGAGGGATGATGCAAGGGAGGGAAATTAATGATGTCTTCCTGACTTTATGATATGCGATGTAGGTAATAATAAAACTAAAATCCTTGTCATGTGACTTTTCGTTAACGCGTTACAGCGCCATATTTTGCAGGACAAGAAAGATGAGAAAAAGAGAGAACTGGTGCTCATGATCGAAACAAATGACAAATTGTCTAATACTGAACTGCTTTCGATCGAGTGCAACGGTCAACTCTGTTCTTTCTTTCTTCTTTTGTCTCTCCGTACAGAAGGTGGTGCTTTAACGAGCTCGGCTTGCGTTGGAAAGGGAATAGGGTAGTAGGTGTTATTTATACTTTAATGGCTTTTCACAGACCTTGTGATATTTCTTTGATAGAGGTGGAAAAGATCAAACGTATTTGCCATCGCGATAAATGTTCGTAGTGTCTCTTGAAAACCTCCAACAATATTGCTATTGAAACAACAAAAGCGGGGGATAACTGCTACAGCTTTCTTTCACGTAAACGGCAAATATTAATTGCTTCCCTTGATGCTATGAACGCAATCGCCCATAGGGGCATGTACAAGTTTTCATAGGAATCATGTATTCTCACTTTTTCCGTCCACCAGCCTATCTATCTGCCTGCCTGCTTGTCTACCTGCCACCTCTTTACCTGCCTGTCTGTATGTTGCCTACTATGTTCAATTAAGCTCCCTGTTTGTCAGTCCACTGTGTTTTGAAGGTATAGGGAGTGAGAGGATGCAGTAGGGTATGGTGTGCTATTGAGAGGATGCAGTAGGGTATGGTGTGCTATAATCGAGCGATTCTTAAATTCAGTCAAGACCGATCCCTCGTCTCATAAAAAAGAAAACAGTACAAAAATACATATTTAGCCTGCATATCTTGGGGAGAGGAATTCCCCAGTGTGCATGAACCAGTCAAAACTCTTTAGGGTGTTCTAAACTAAAGTGTGCCCTCTCCATGTGACTAGGAGTCTATTCCTAGTTTTGTACAGATCTCTACCTTTTTATCTTTTGAAGGCATTTAAAATGCCGAAAAAAAATATGCAGACTTAATTTCTTTTGATATAATATGTGATACCGTAAACTTTCTTAAAACAGGGTTTTCTTTTTTAAGAGATTGTTAGACATGCCTCTGCAAAACAAAATGGTCGAAGTTAGAGACATGTATTTCTAGACTGCTCGGAACTTCAACCTGAGCCTTGTCCATGTTGCTGAACATATTCTTGGGTACTAAGTGACTAACACTATACACATATTTATATGACAGCAAGCTACGTGGCAGTCAGTTGCTTTTTCTCTCTTCGGCTCGATGAGACGTTTCAGAGGACGGGAGGTGAGGGGCTGAGGGTGCGTCTTGAGTGACGAATAAGAAACAGACATTTACAAAATACAAAGAACATTTTCAAGGCTGGAATTCTTTATTAATTTTTACAACAGTTTTTATAAATACTTGAGGAAATCACTTGCAAAACCTAATAAGTCACTTGAGTTTGGCTGGTGACCCAGCAGGATTTAATCGAATTTCTTTGCCAATGCCTGCAGGCAGACCATATAGCACACCATGTTTTGCAGAATAGTCCTCTCTTGATATAATTACTTTAAGAAAATGGTTATGGCCGTTGCTAGTTGACTATGAGACGAGGCTATAGGGAAACTGCACAGACCTGCAACTGACCACCCAATTCATGGCCCGAAGTGGTCTGCTAGTATGGCTAGGGAACGCTGAAGAACATGAAGAAGAAGAAGGAGAAGGAGAAGAAGAAGAAGAAGAAGAAGAAGAAGAAGAAGAAGAAGAAGAAGAAGAAGAAGAAGAAGAAGAAGAAGTAGAAGAAGAAGAAGAAGAAGAAGAAGAAAAAGATCTTGTTTTCCAAGAAATTAGCAGATTTGGCACGTGTTCTGCATTTTTCCCTTTCATGAGATATGCTGACCTAATGGGAATTTGATTACCAAAATATTAATAGTGATGAAGAGACACCTGAAAGAAAGCCAAAGGCTCACTTTTCATCAAAACTTGACTTAGCAGATTTGCAAGTGACTTCCTTACTTCATACCCGCAATTACGATACAAGATTACAAGAGAAAAAGGGAGAGAGGGATATAGGCAAGACATATAACTTGCGTTTTAACGATGGGATCTCTCATCATTGTAAGAATAACATTATTTCTGCGTGTTGAACGCTAGTAAGGCTGCATTCAGCACCGATGCACTTATGTAATTCTTAAGATGGTAAGAGATTCCATCGTTAATGCGCAGCTTTTACAAGTTTTTAAAGTAGGTAGATCAAAGTAATACATATTATGTTCTTAATTTTGATAAATCAACCACTTTTGAGACAAACAGACAGACAGATGGCGGACAGACAGACAGACAGACAGACAGACAGACAGACAGACAGGCAGACAGACAGACGACAGACAGACACACAGACAGGCAGGCAGGCAGAAAGACAGATAGACAGACAGACAGACAGAAAGGGAAACAACTCCTTCGCGTTTAACATTCCATTTACCACGAGAATCATTAGTATGCTAAAACAAATGATATCGATCATAGTTAATGTACTGGCCACAACCTAAGACCGCTAATTCTTAAAGTTGCTTATAGCATGTAGCTGTTTGTTTGTGTATAATAGTAAAATTGTGTGTCTGAAATATCAGTCCGGTTTCCTCGCTCATTGATTTATCCTTTCTAATTCTTAGTGTACGAATCCGTCATGTTAATGGAACTTCCCCCGTGCTTTCAGTTCTTGTATTTGTGTTAAGCTTCAGCTTAATCTTAAATCCACAACATCGTTTAAACAAAATAATGTCGTGACGAACTGGGAGTGCGATGTAAGGGCACTGTTCGATTTCGACTTTATATTAATTTTTTTAAACATGTTTTCTAGAAAATTATTATTTTGTTTGTTAATATGGAACAGGTAAATTTAAGAGCTTTATGTTTCTGAAACGGATACATGTGTCTGTTAAATATGTATGTGGTCGTCTTGGTGCTACCGGGTGGCAAGGCACATTGTATTTATTCTTTATTTTTAAGGGGAAAGAATGTGAGCCCAGTCTGATAATGTT
Organism: Ellobium chinense; assembly: GCA_033807755.1. Taxonomy (NCBI): domain Eukaryota; kingdom Metazoa; phylum Mollusca; class Gastropoda; order Ellobiida; family Ellobiidae; genus Ellobium; species Ellobium chinense. Next base: position 903,690 of record JAWQUT010000069.1, on the reverse strand, counting down.
TTGAATGTTTGTTACACATTATCTAGGGAAGTGTGTCACCAGGGATTTTACCAGATTACTGTGGAGGATCAATTCTGAGAGAAAATGCCGCAAAAACCTACACTAGAAAATTTCCTGCCCTACCGAGAATCGAACCCAGGATCTCTTAGCTTGCAAGTCTGAACGTGCTACCAGTACACCACAGGGACGCTAACATCACAACAATTTAATTCTTAAATTCTTAAATTTAATTCTTCCTTATCATTATTATTATTAATATTATTCCTGATGAAGGAATTTTTAATTCCGAAAATTTGACTTTTCATTATTGTGTACTTCTTTTTATAATTTAAATTAAATTACATTTCACTACACTAGTGGACGACTTTTTAATTTTTTTTGTGTGAAACAATTTAATTCTTAAATACCGACTTCCTGAATATGTTCCCTAACTTCCACGCGCGAGCCTAGTGTTCACCCGTGACCCCCACACACTTCCTGACTGCTCACATTAGGCAGGCTAATTATTTTTTTTTTCGTGACCGTGGAACAGTACACCTCAGTGTGCTTATTGCGCAGTTCAAGGGTCATTCTAAACTGTTTTCCATTAAGGCATATTTCGCAATATCCACAGAACTAATCTAATTCAGTTATCGGAACGGATGTGTTAAATGTTTTGAAAAAGCGCCAATTTTCTATACAGGCTGTTCATACTGGGCATGATCGAATGTAGTTATATGTAACTTGAAGATCTTCTTGTCCATTTATTGACCCTGAGTCCCCTGTCACTAAGTATATTATTACCGCTGGGTAACAGTGTAGGATGAGGAGGATAATGATATACGCAGACACTGATAATTATAGAAAATGCGGTTCTTAAGGGTTCAAAGCCCGGTCATATTTATCTAGACAGTTTTATTAAGTTCCCAGCCTGGGCCGTAAACTGTACTTGCTGATCCATATGTATACCAGTGTGGAGGACGAAATTCTTCTTCTTACCGTGCTTGTGGGTTGTGTATGTGTTTGTATATATGTGTGTGTGTGTGTGTATGTGTGTGTATGTGTGTGTGTGTGTGTGTGTGTGTGTGTNNNNTGTGTGTGTGTGTGTGTGTGTGTGTGTGTGTGTGTGTGTGTGTGTGTGTGTGTGTGTGTGTGTGTGTGTGTGTGTGTGTGTTTACCGATTTTGCTGGTGCTCATAACCACCGATTTCTGCTATGTCCTGCTCCTCTACAAGCCCGCCCCTTCCCCCAACCCGTCGGCCACCACCCCCTCAATTCGGACCTTCGGCTTGCTGGGGCTGTGGGGTGTTTGTTACGGCCCTGTTTACAGTGGAGCCGTGGAAAACAAATCTCGCTATTTTGTAATTACAAAATTATACACTCGAAAAAGAGATGATGATGAGTAGGAGAAAACATCTCTACCGTAATTAGGGCCAGTGATTTAGTTCTGGGTTACAGGTTGTGATTTCTCACCCTACGAGGATAACAATTATCTTATCCCAAGTTCGCCCCATCCCTTCGTTTTCTTCACTCATTTATAGTCTCTTATCGACTTTTCTTCTCTTCTTGTTTCTCTCCTTACGCACATCACCTTGCAAAAGGCCTCGTCTATCTGTCCCTTAGGCAGTTTACTCTTCCAAGGCAGTTTACTCTTCCAAGGCAGTTTACTCTTCCAAGGCAGTTTACTCTTCCAAGGCATTCATTATTAGCCATCTACGGAATCCTTTTCGGGACATTACATTACCCACCAACCTCAATTTTATTATATAAAAATTATGCTAGACATAAAATCACCCACAAATGCCCTGGAGAAACATGTTAGTTAAGTTTTGATAAATCGCCAAACCAATGGAAATTAAAAAGTATGAGTCTTTTCCTTACCTAATCTTACGATGGCCTCCCAAAAATATCTTCACGGTGAAGAGCATGAATATATCCATGAAAGAAAGCCTCCGAAGGTGGTTTGAAGAAAAATGCTGATTGTTTATTTGTGATTATGCTCTCGTGATAACAAAAAATATCAACCTGTTGCTAGGAAGAAACTCGTAGAATACACAGAGCATAATTAGTTCTGGGATTCCAGATTCTGAGGATACTCTAAAATGAAAAACAAACATGCATACTTGTACCCATGAATGCCTAAAAAGGTTAAGCATCCGGATGTGAGGTGAAAATTGCGGAAGGGAATTGGATCTAAAACATAAATCTGAAGTCTACAAATTGACCGTTCTTTTTAAAAAACATCTTAAAACAAGCTACGAAACTAAAATTGCGCTAGACTATCTGAAAATAACTCTAACAATGCACTTTGCAAAGCAAAAATTGCCAAATTATAGTCAATTTCCTGAAATGTGGAATAAATAAATGTTGGCAATAAGAAATATCATTTCGTTTTGGTTTTTTTTTTGGGCTTTTTCTTGGCGTAAAAAAATGTCTTACTTACAAATTACTGATAGGAGAATGCATACTGAAGCAAAGTCAGTAAACTCTCTACAGTACGAATTCATGATATACTGTATGTATTATCTATTATCTGGCAGGAGCATTCTTTAAAAAACAGCAGATTTTTTTTCAATTCTTGGCATTAACGTTATGCAATACAATATTGTTACAATGTCCAATAAGTGTGAACTTATTTTAAGTGGATGAGCACCTCTCTATAAGCTTTGTATGTCAGAGTATGTGGCGTTCTTAAGGACTGTAATAAGTTCTTAAGTTACTATAATAGTACCATATACTGTGAATATTTATTTACAGGAAAGACAATAAATATATAATACAGTCGACTTCACTTAATCGCCCTCTGCTTAATCGCCTTTTCCGCTTAATCGCCTCGTTTCCTAGGGAACCGAATTTTTTTCTATATAAAAGTCACTGGATAATCGCCTCTTCTCACTCCAGATAATCGACCACTCTTCAGCGCCCGTGAATTCAAAGATCAGCAGTTGAAGGGTTACTGTTGACAAACAAATAATGTACACAGACGGTTTAACAGCGCGACGGATGGCAGACAGGTTGACTGAGTGACAGCTGCCACCCTGAAATAGGTGTGATGATAAGCCTTTCCTCCCCACCTCCCCCTCCCCTTGTCCCCCTTCGTCCCATGCTACGCATCACTGCCTTCGCCCGTCCGATAATGCTAATGCGCCGAAAGCCGTATAGTCTCCTTAACCCCACGCCTTGATTGCTCCTGTCTGGTGTATTTCNTTAGCGGTTGAAGGGTTACTGTTGACAAACAAATAATGTACACAGACGGTTTAACAGCGCGACGGATGGCAGACAGGTTGACTGAGTGACAGCTGCCACCCCGAAATAGGTGGGATAAGCCTTTCCTCCCCACCTCCCCCTCACCTTGTCCCCCTTCGTCCCACGCTACGCATCACTGCCTTCGCCCGTCCGATAATGCTAATGCGCCGAAAGCCGTATAGTCTCCTTCCCCTTACGCCTTGATTGCGCCTGTCTGGTGTATTTCGGTTAGGTCAGAAAACGTGTCATGTGAATGAACGGTCTATCCCGACCGTGCCATCCTATTCCTTATTGTCTGCTGGGCTACTGCAAGGTGGCCAATGAGAGAGATCGCGGAGATCAAACATTTTGTGCGCTACAACACCGTCAAACTCGAGTCATGAAACCTGAGTCATGAAAACCTTGAGTCTGGTGACGAGAAGGTGTCAATGCACGATATCAAATCACGACATCAAAGAAATTTAACTCCATTACCAAAACTATGGCCGAAATTACCTTCTCCGCTTAATCGCCCACTTTTTCCGTGATCCCGAGGAGGGGCGATAAGCGGAGTCGACTGTATTACAATATATAGATTACAGTGTTAATGAGGTCTTTGGCTAATAAATGTAGCTTTTGAAGTTTTGTTGGTGAGTCAGTCGATCGCCTGATTGGTCGATTGATCTGTTGACTGGTCCGTCGGTCTGTCGGTCGATCGGTCGGTCGGTTGGTCGGTCGGTTGGTCAGTGGTTCAGTGACTGGATGGCTGATCAGCGGTCAGTGTCATCCAACCATCCTGCCCTGCTAGCCTACCCGCTTGCTTTGTATCATCACGAGCTTAATGAGCGATGCATTTCTCCTCGTCAGAATAGACCACTTAGAAGCCTGGGCGAGGAGGATCAATGAAACCTCTTGGAGACACCTGATTGGCCCTTGGGCGAGTGGTGGACGCTGAGACGCCAAAACTATTCCCGAGCCTGTTGCTGATGTTGCCTTCAGTGGCCTCCGAGGGCAGATACACTGCAGCGTAGATCTTGGGTAGAAAGAGGAACACCAGAGCGACCGTGTGGTTGAGCAGCAGAGCGCCCGAAAGCAGCAACACGCGGGTGTGCTCATGGGTGGCCGTCAGGTAGGTGGGAATGAAGGCCAGCCAAATGACCAGCGTGCTGGACACGCACATGGACATGAATCTGGATTCGTTGAAGTTCTCAGGCAGTTTCCGCGTTTTGAAGGCAAAGATAGAACACAGGACCACCAGGACGAGGTTGTAGGCTAGGAAAGAACAGAGGCCGGGTAAGGTCATGTCGCAAGATAGCTCCACGAACTTCTCTGTGCGTACCGGCTGGGTCAGCCTGGACGTTGGTTTGTAGGTCAGAGAAATGCTGATACAAATAATCACCTAAGGAAGTAATAAGCAGGCTTTAATATTATGGAAAACTAGGCAATGGTTAAGCCAGTGTATGGTGATGCAAAACAAAACACAAAATGGGCTTTAAATTTCAAGCTAATTACAGTCATTGTGATCTTGTATTTGTATACTCGTAAAGGGTGAATAATTTATACTGGTGAGTATTGGTCTGAATGAATGAATGAATGAATGAATGAATGAATGAATGAATGAATGAATGAATGAATGAATGAATGAATGAATGAATGAATGAATGAATGAATGAATGAATGAATGAATTTCAAGCTATGTAATGGCGGTGATGTTGTGATTTTTTATTTTTTATTTTTTAGCACAGTGGTATACATCGTAGATATGAACAAGGATCTAGACTGACATGTAGATGTTATTATGATTTATGTTACAGGATAAACCACGTATGTGTTGCAGCCAGTCAAATGAGGCCTGACTCGCCCTTTGCAAACCTGAAGTTACTGGTATGATTTAGTATCTTAATACGTGTACAGTCATCAGGTGAAAATAATTATTTTTGACGTAGGAGTTTTTGTGAACGGCATACATACGTTTAAAAAGGCAGAGGTCCACTGAGAAAATTGTGACAGGATAACAATTTTTCATTATAAAAACAATCTACTATGTTTCACAAAAGCTCAAAGTCATCTACCGTTACTAACCATTCTCCCATAATACCATTGTACCATATTCGCCCATAATACCATTATACAATATTCACCCAGAATTTTGTGTACATATATGATTTTATTCTCGACTTTTGTTACAGACAAAAATTCGCTATCGGACGGCCCCAATCACTTTTAGAGCCTAACTCAGCTCCTAGTCTAGCGACATTTAAGTTTGACTGGCTGCAAGCAGGGTTGGGCAGAACATAGATTTTATGAACGCAGTTCAGAACTGATCTAGATCTGAACTATAGGTATTTTGGGTGCTTGATCTGAAAATAATTCTCTACCTAAAATTCAGTTCAGTTAACATCTTCCTCGAAAATCAAAACCGAATGCCACTTTCAAACACCAAGAAGATCTATCTGGAACTGATGTTAGATATTCTTTTCCCGTGGTGAACTAAACTTAAATCTGAACTGAGCTTTTTTGGTGAACTTGCTAAACCCTGGTTGCAAGACATTGTTATGACAGCATTTCCACTGAAGGGCATTCCTTTACCTGTAATGCTATCAGACAGGCCGCCATGATAACTTGGGACATGGAGCTGACGAAACGAGGACGGCGATTAAATTTCGTGCCACTCTGGAACAGTCTGAATATCCTGATGGCTTTCACAAGCAGAGGGCTGTACAGCCAGGTGAAACTCAGACAGAACAGAAAGTACAGGAGGCTGCACGTCGTTTGGGTTGGGGTTGTCTGAAAGCAGATGACAGAGATATACCCTACCAGAATGGCCACTAGCTGGATGAAACTTAGTTCTCTACTCGCAGCTTTGATTACTCGAGCTGCCCTGAGGAAGATGTACGCGGCTATGACGAGGGCTGTTCCGATGATGCCTGTGAGGCCGAGGCACAAAAGTACTAAGGACAGAGTGTCAGATAAAGACACATGCGTTACGGGTATGTTTTCGCAAGTGGTGAAGTTAGTATGTGGATCTGGCCACATGAATTCGGGACACACTTGGCAGCGGTCTTGGTTTACGCTGTCGTCATCGACGAGATGTTCATTGTTCCTGCACCTGTAGCATTCCCAGCAACACTCGAGCTTTTTCTTAATTTTGTATTCCCCTACTTTACAAGGGCCGCTGCATACCGACTCCGGGATTTCGTTGGATTCATTGTTGCGTAAAGGAACAATTCTTTCCAATTCATCGAAGAACTCCCACGTTATGTTAAGTTCGTCGCTGTATTCAATGCTTTGAGTCAATATGTTGTAAAATGCCAAGGGAACACCTACAAGTCTTCCAGTAAATCCTCCGTCTCCTGATCTTTCAGGGATTAGTTGATTTATCTGGAACTTGCCTTTAGCATCTCCATTTTGGTCAAACTTAATCAAGCCAGAGTATCCATCGAATGAAGTATTAAGGAGGTATTTTAGGAGGGTGTCTCCAGTAACGCACTGTCTGGCCTCTTGTCCGGCAGCTCCTGGACACAGGTCAGAAATGAGCTGATTGGCAGCAATAGCAAATGTCCGAACAGCATCAATCACTTGAGAAGTGCCATCTGAATAGGAAAAATCTCTTGCTACATCGGGCAAATCTTGGGTAAAGTCACAAGTACCGTTGGCCATAGAGCAACCTGTAGACATTTCCCAGACATCTATCAGCCAAGGATTTGTGGAAGAGGATGGTTTCCTACCTCGAAAATATTTCTCAAACGAAGGCGCAGATTTGACAGAAGGAGAAAAGCTAAATGCCCCAGCTAGTTCTCTGACATACGGAGTCGGAAGATAACCATTATTTGCCCATGCGTCACTTCCTATCCAGATGAAGTGGCCAGCTGCGTTAAGTTGCTGAATCTCAGACATCAGTCTCTGCACACATCGACTGTTTGTGAATAAAATGACCACCCGTGCTCTGGGAAAATCCAGCAGTTCTCTTGCAGCGTCTTTCAATTCGCAATTATCGCTTACTTTATGAGACATAGCTAAGCAGATGCCAAGATCAGACGTATACTTGTTAAAGTTATTAAAAGCTGACTCGCCGTATGCGCCCTCGTGGTACAGGATGGAGATGTATGACCAGCCCTGTTCGACAATGAAGCTCAGCATAGCTTGTACCTGATGGAAGTCAGGGGGAATAACCCTCATGAAGTATCGGTACTTGGTCTTGTCGCTGAGTTCGTCGCTGCTAGCAGAGTGGGATATCATTGGGATGTGAGCTATGGAGTACAGAAGGGATATCGGGACACATCTGTCACTCCTGCCTGGGCTCAGCACGCCTATAACATCGTAATGCATGAGGGCATCATCATCATCAGCTGTGTCATGTGACATTCCTGGCTGGAGCAATGATGATGTTGGCGATGACGACGATGATGATGATGAGTTACAAGTATCTTTGGTGCAAGAGTCAGCGGTTTTCGGTAAAAAAGATAAGGACTGAGCCAGAGCAGTGTTTATGCTGTTGCAGTCGTCGATAATGACAAATCCGAGAGACACATTGGGTAATAGGCTAGTGTCGTTGTTCACCAGCTCCACGGCGTAGACAATCGCCTCCAGTCTCTGTAGACTCGATATACTCAAGCTCAGTTTGTTGCACTGAACATCTACGTCGTCTGTCGACTGATAAATCGACGTCAAGGCGCCTATATTGATATCACCTTGTTGTATGTAGGCTGTATGATTTAGACCTCGGATGATGTAGTTACCCTCCCCAAGACAGGGCATGACGGACGACAATACCATGATGGCCACAGCAAGCAATTCACACGCGTGCCCTGTCATCTTTTCGATCTCAAACCTCATCTTAAAAGTAGGGTAGTTCCAGATCTAGTTTGCCATGACTTGAATTTGAAGTTTGCAGTTAAATAAAATACACTGTGTTCTTGGCTGAACATGCTGAAGCGTCAAGGTGAATGGGGTGGCTTATCATTTCTTACATCCCAGTTTCATCTCAGAAGAATATCGCAAGGTGGATCCAGACGCAGTTTTCTGGAAGAGAAAATGACACTGTTTTTTAACTCCTGCATTGTTTATATTGTAGTACTTCAGATATAAAGGCACCGGTACACCAATTGCCTCCTTCATGCTTAAATTGATGCATACTTGTATAATCCGTTAACATTGAAATGGACCGACAAACCACTGGTTTCCTCAAAAATTACGGGATGAATTTCTTGAATTTTTAAAACACAAACTCATTTTGTGTTGGTCGTTAGGAAACTTTTTTAGCGTGCCAGAATTTCTATTCAGAGGAAAGTTTCCTTACCTAACTTATACAAAGTTATGTGGCATGAGTGATTTAAACAAAGTGAGTTTCACGGCATAAAATGTAAGGTCAAGGACTTTTTTTTAAAAATGCTTGATAAGAAAAACCAAAAATATTTACTAGCACAAACACTAAGTGTAGAGCACTCAAAGTCACCACCAAAAGTGTGGTTCAGAAAGGGATATTCCTCTCAAAAACTACATCATATGTACACGCACACCAAAACACTGGTGAGCTTTTTTTCAGTGACGTGTCTGTGTTTTTGTCCTTTTCTTTTATTGACCTTTCAAATTGCAGAGAAAATAACTTTAAGATATAAAATATATAACCCAAAAAAGGGGTATTATCGTTACTTCCTCATGGTTTTTGTAAAGTGGCCAAGTGTGGGCCTGCAGTGTTAATTTTTCCCATCTTGTTACATTAGTAAGTCTCGTTCCTGCATTGCTTGAAGACTTGAAAACACGCCTTTGTACAAATTTCCGCCCTTTGACTTCCAATTTTGTGCTGTGAAAAGCCATACACCTTAAAATTACCCACGACACATAAAAGTATATGACATTTAAGGACTCTTTGTTTGAATAGATATTCTGGCACCCAAATAAAAAACCAATTACCTAACTTCCAACATAACACTGAATTTCTAAAAATAAAAGAAATTCATCGGACAGTTTTTTTAGGAAGTCAGTGCTTTATCATTTTTAGATTTCCGGATCAAACTTCCATGTTTAAGTAGTACAGCAAACTAGTCAATTTATATTAATTGGACAGCGCCATACGAAATATAATGAATGCAATATACAGTTAACACGCCTAGATCCAGGACTGCCAGACTTTTTTATGAGCCGGAGCCAAATCCCAGAGGAAAAGGGGCCAAAAAAAAAAAAGCCAAATACAGTCTGAAAAGAGCCTGCTAGCGTAAAGATTAAAAGTCAGATAAGAAATTAGAAATGTCTATGTACAGTATATTTTCATAAACTTCACTACATACATTAGAGCAAAATAAGAAGTAATGAATGGCAAATGGAATCAGAAATCGTTCTTTTATTTTGTGTTCATCGGGCAATTATTTCAGAAGCCCTTTCACTTGAAACCAAACTAAGATAAGGATAAGTGCTTATTGCATAGGAAATTAGTCAGTCTTAGGTCTTTGACACCTATTGTTTTTTCTTCTTTTGGCCCTATTAACATTTTGTGTTATTCTACATATACCACTGTGATTTCAGGAAATTTTTTTCCATGGCGGTTAAAGTACTTCGTTTGCCCGATCTTTTAACGGGAAGAAA
>JAWQUT010000069.1:878979-893877 GCA_033807755.1 Ellobium chinense | reverse complement strand
ACAAATGTCTTTTGAAAAAGGTCACCTCAAATTCTGATTTGGTCCCCAGTTTTTCATTTGGATGGTTTTGACGACGTGCGAATACATAGGCCTACACATTTTATTTTTTTTATCTAGAAGGCTCAAATTGTACTTGAAACTTTAAAATTGGATGCTTTATTTAGATCACAGGTCATTTTACATATTTCTACACCCTAACACAGGCTGGCAGGACCCCGAAAAAAGGGGGATTTTATATATTAGCGAATTAATTGGGTTGTACACAATGAGTGATTTGCCCCTCTAATAGGTGTCACAAACCTTTATGCACATCCATTCAAAGATTGGGTGTTGATACTGGTAATAATAATGGCAGTTTTAAAATGTGTTCTTACATTTCTTTATCCTCACTGATATGGATTACAATTTATTACACTACGAGTCCTTATAATTTTCGTTTTGTTTTGTTTTCATTTAAAATACGGTATTGTTTACGTGATCTGTGCGCATTCTAAATTTTGCATTTTCCGAAAAGAAAAAAAACAGCAGCCTGGAAATACCTCATTAAAACAATGAAAGCCCCCATTGTTTGTGAATCTCCATTTTTCGCATCAAACGAACCTTGGAAACAGTAAGGAAATCAACCCGCCCATAAAATTATAATGACAAAGGACAGATGTTTCAAATTCTTTGATGAAGTGTCATGCATTTTAAAAACGCCATCTTGTGCTAGGTCACTGTGGCCGCTCGTCGCTGATGAGAAGGTGAGCTGAGCTGAACTCAACGCTGAAAGACCCTGGCTGGAATGTCATGATCAGTGAGCTGAACAAAACATGCTCTTGATCTTTAAGAAGAAACAGGCTAAGCGATGAAGCAGAAAAAGAGGTCAGATGTTATCATGACTTGGTTGTTTTAACCTGAGGCATGCAGCATTATTTATACAGGCCTTTGATCTCCTAATAATGACACATCTGACTGGAAGAACGCAGAAGAAGAAGAAGAAGAAGAGGAGGAAGAAGAAGAAGAAGAAGAAGATCCTCTGCAAATGAGCAATAATTTCATCTTGGTTTCACGGACGCACAAGCTGTCAAATCACACTAATCATGGGAAAACTCGTACTACGGATGAAGTTGCTATGCCTTAACAGCCGAGTTTTTAATTCTTCCGGGCCCGTTATTAAAGGGTTATTTTAACACTAACAAAGAAGAGGGGAGAATAGGGCTTCTGTTATAATCTTGACCCTTATAAATGGGTTCCACGGTATGTTATTTTTCCCCCTTCGCCTTCATTTACTTTTCTGTCTCCAAATTCCTTTTCTACCTCTTTGGAGGCTGCGAAATGATTCGGGATGTAGACCGCTGTTTATCATCTCAAGACATTTCCAATTTCAGAACTGTCGCTTTGCCTTCCAAATCTGACTGTCCTACGTTATTGTTGTGTACCAGGGTTATATCAGGTGGGAACAACGGTTCAAATTTTATACAGTTTAAAAAAAAACTTGCACGCATTATTAGCTATTCGTTCAAAGCGACATCGTCGTTATGTGTTTTTAGATGCGTTCTTTTCTAAAGCCTATTTTTTTATATTTTCTGTTAATTTTAGAATAGCGCTTTTCCTTAATCTCAATCCTTTTGTTGATCTCTTTCCTCCTTTTTTTCCTCGCCTTCTCTCTCTCTCTCATATCTCTCTCTCCCTTTCCCCCTCCTCTCCCTCCCCCTCTCTCTCTCTGTCTCTCTCTCTCTCTCTCTCTCTCTTTCTCTTCCCCCTATATCGTTCGTTCGTACAATGCCACGAATAACAGTATATTGAACATGAAGTCATCAATTATGATATACGTGTTCAATATCAATATTAAGCTATAATATACTACACACACACACACACACACACACACACACACACACACACACACACACACACATTTCCAATTAATTATTTCTATAAGGTATATTATAATGTACTTGTACACTTGTACAATATCAATATTAAACTGTAATATACTACTTACACACACACACACACACACACACACACACACACACACACACACACACACACACACACACACACACACACACACACACACACATACAAACACATACATTTTTATTATCTATTCAAGTCATAATCGAACCGGTATCTAATCAAAGACCCGGGGCTATGAGTTATATCTCACAAATGTCTAAGGGCGCTGGCACTGTACATACCTTTTTTACTACTAAAATTGCTTTAAATTTACTGAAACAAATGAAATAATTGTTTCATCATTATTTAGCACTGGCGTAATAATTATGTGTGGTAAACTATGAACGCACAGTCCTGATATCAAGCTTGTGTGGAGAGACATCCATTTCGTATGTCAATACATTATCCTGTTTTCTTTGCATTGCAAAGAGTGTACGTATTGATGGCATGGCAGCTTTAGCGCGTTGCGCCCTACGTTTCGCATAATTGTTTGATTACCCACTAGGATAATATATTGACACTTTATACAAGTCATCTAGTTATACACCTTTCATCTCTATGTACCCGGGTGGGAAAGGCATATTCTTTCCATTATTTTTAAGAGGGAGGAGTGTGAGCCCACGCTAAGTTTTTAGCTGTTACACACTATCTTGGGAAGTGTGTCACCAAGGATTTTACCAAATTACTGCAAAAGATCAATTGTGAGAAGAAGGGTTGAAAAAAAAACGTAACACTAGAAAATTTCTTGTCCTTACCCAGGTTCTCTCAACGACTCTGAACGTGCTACCAGTACACCACATGTACGCTAACTTCACAGCAATTTAAACCTTAGATAGCCATTGCCTGAATAATATTCCTTAACTTCGAGGTGTTCCCAAATGACTTCCCATGCTTCACAACAGCTCACATTTAGGCATTAACGTCTGGTCTTGAGTATTATTCAAATAAGGGCCTAAAATCTCTTTGTACCATACCAGGCAATGATGAGACTGGTACGTTTTCAGTATAGATAGACCATCTGTTCTTCTTATGTTGCATGTTCATTCGTACCTAGAGTGCCTGGGCTTAATAAAGTTATCGGTATAGTGACATCTCGTATCAGACAATGTCTGTTCATGCTGGTTTCGTATTGTGGTGATATCGCCATTCTATGTCACTCAGTAACTTCCAGTCTTATGGAGTGAATCCAGTGGCAGTAACAGTATAGGTTCTTATTACTAAAGCACTGACAACATTACACCTTCGGCATCTTTAACCGGCTGCTATAGACAGTTGAAAGAAGATGTGTACTGAAAAAATTGTTTGGAAAGGCCTCAATAATATGGCTGTGACAGGAGCACAACCTTCGACCTTTTTATATTTCGTGTCCAGCGCCGTAACCATTCGGTCACGATGACTGTCTTGAGCCTTGTTTTCCCTCCTGAAATGATCATCATCTGACTTCAGCATGGGTTAACCCACCTACCCACCTGGTCATCATTATAACTCCACTGACAGAGGCAGAAAATGAACTTTGTTTCGCCCTATGGTTTTCTATTGACTTTTATTTTTACATCAACACAAGTGTGAGATATCTTCTCTTAACCCAGGAGAATACAGCTTACATGGAATGCCGCATACAACGTCAACAAAACCACGTGATCCTATGTCTTTCTTAACTACGTCACCGAACGCACTAGTCTTATCAACCTGATAACCAAGGGAAAACACCCACGCTCATTGCTTTTTAACTGAATGCGCGCCAAAAGACAACAGTTTGTAACTCCCCGCTGCGGTAATATCTTAATATCACGTACAACCACTGGGAATACACTTTCAAGAATGATGCACCAAGCAGCTCTCTATAATATGGCACATTGTGTGTATACAGATTAAGTCACTGAGTGCAGTCGTATTTATAGACGTGACAGCTGAACCCCAATCATTACAAAAAAAAACAAAACCATAAAGACCGGACAAACTCTATTGTAATTATCTAATTGGCAGTTATCTAAACTAATGCTTTCTTTATAAGTTATTAAATGAGAAAGGGAATGCTGATCAGTGTATTTGCTTTACGGACTGCTCCCAATCTCGGTAAAGACCAAAACGATCATTGCTCGGCGGAGCGCTCCGGGTTGGCGCTTTGGTCTAAACCCTGATAAGGATCAGCCAATATAGCGATAACACTGACAAGGCTTAACTATCCATTCCTATCAGAACCGTTGCTGTCGTCACCTCAGCCTTAAAAGGATGGGGGCTGATGGACCTATGGCCCGTGAAAAGTACGCACTATTAGCGTTGGGTCAAGAGCAGTGCCTTGCAAATGTCGGTATGAGCATATCGATATCGGTGCAATGTCGGTGCAAAAACAAGAAAAAAAATCCTTTGGTTTGTTGGTTTTTTTTATCCATTGCCGAGTAAATTATATTCTTTCATCTGACTTTGTTTATTGATTGATTTGTACTTGGATTACCCCATGATTGGTTGCTTGCTTGTTTGGTTATTCGGGATTTATAGCCATCCCTTCACTCCCCCCCCCCACCCCCTCCCCCAGGCGGTTACCTGTTTGGAGACTAGTAAATAAATAATATGATGATTTAGACGATGTTATCAGCAAGTTACTAACCAAATTTACCTAACGATACTGAGTAAAACTTAAATGTTCAGAGGAGGCATGGCATTTGCATCGCGTCCAAAGCAATTTAAAAATCTAAAATCTGCCGAACAGTTTCTCGGACATGGAACACAGCAAACAAAGCGAAGCAATTATTGTTAAATGCTGTAGTATTGATCTGTTAAGCCAGAGGAGAAGTTCAAGCTGTTTCTCTCCTTCTCTCATAATAGTCCTGTTTTACTGATTTGTGGCTAACGCACGTGTTAAGGTTGCTAAAGGCCCATCTTAATTAGCCAGTGACAGTGACATTCATTTTATTGAAGACTCTTCATAGAAAAGTATACGCATAATAAAAGAACAGTGAAATACAGTGGAGTGTAAATCTTGATAGAGGAACAGTGAATAGAGTATAAGAACGGATGGAGCACTGATCTTATTTAAAAATTAATAATAAAATAGTTACAATACAAATATCTGCTAAATTTGTAGAAACTTGGAGATTCCTGTATCAAACAGTCAACTTCAACAAAGCTGACTTTCGGTTTAAGCAAAATGTAGACGTAAATGATTGTGGGATTGTGTCATCAAAGCACGCTGCCGGAAGTTAAAGATGTAAAAGCCAATAAAAGCCAATGTAACAGACCATAATATCGGCCAATCATAGCCGTCTGATAAGGAGAAAATTAGAAACCGGAAATAATGATTGTTGGACTTGTGGCTTGAAATGATTGGATGGCCGTGCATGTATAATAACTGGTGTGGTCTAGACACTTTGATCAGACTTAAGAGCAAGGCTATTAACCCTGATAAATATAAACGCGCAAGCCTATTACATTGCATAGCAAGAGTAAACAAAAATTCTGCTGTCACAATAGGCCAGCTTCCACCACAGCACCACGTTCCATCAACAAAGTTCCCGGGTATCCCCCCACACAATCATTTTGTTAAATTGCACCTTTTAGAGCAAAATAATTATCGTTACCCCCTTGGGATGACCCGTTTGAACTCAAAATAATTAAAAATACCGTTTGCTAGGTATCGATTAATATTAGTTCATAATCCTTTTTCTTCTCCAGCTATTCTTGTTCCCAAGAGCGACACAGAGAATAAATCAGTCGATTTTTGTTGAAGGTTCTCAAAAGGATGATGAATTTATATTTTGTCATTTTAAGACATAAATTATTTCAGTTGTGGAGACTGTAAACATATATTCCTGATACTTCATATATTCTGTAATTATTTGCTTTTTTATGACCGCCATAAAAAGATGTAGGCTTATTAGGAAATAATCAACAAAATATCAGTTTAGATTTTATGGTATACTATTATCCAGTGACCATGAAATTGATAGCAAAAAATAATAAGGCATGCGTCTGTAGCATCTAGCCTAGGTCTAAATCCCAAAACCGGAACACAGTGTTACATGTCACGTTTCTGGACTTATGGATGCGTGCAAAAAATGTTACTGTCTTTTCTCTGTCGTAATGTAGTATAAGTACTGTTGTTGTTATTGTTGTTGTTGTTGTTGTTGATGATGATAATGATAATGTCGTTGTTGATGATGATAATATTGTTGTTGTTGTTGTTGTTGTTGTTGTTGTTTGTTGTTGTTGTTGTTGTTGTTGTTGTTGTTGTTGTTGTTGTTGTTGTTGTTGGTATTACTGTGTACATGTGTACTGCAGCCAACCCAATTTTCCAGCTTATGGATAATAAAGTGATTCTTATCTTATCGTATCTCTCATCTAAATCTTGGGTGTATGTTTTGCTCCCGTTTGATAGGACCGTGGAGAAGTGGGCGAAGTTAGACGTTAGGTAGAAAATTTGGAACTTTTAAAATCACACCGGAAGTAAGAACTTGGCAATAGTGGCGGCAACCATCCGCGGTTTCAAATTTGTTAGTGGAAATTTTCATCAAAGGCGGAGGATGTTGCAAGAATCAAAGATGGTACCTATGCTAATAAATTAAGGCAAAGTAAGTATATAATTGCAAATACCACACGCAAGTCAGCGCACTCTTTCTGTGAATTTTATATCCACTGATCAAAATATCACTCTATGCATTTGCTGCCATTTTTGTTTCATTATAGGTCCCTGACATTTTTGACGTGAATAAAAAAGTGATAGAATGTGAAGAACAACCTTGTTTTCCCATCTTCACATTGTCATAGAGCAATGACAGCTGCTAACAACACCCTTGAGCAGCTGCTTTCGGACGTCATTATGAGATAATTATCAGCTGCTAGTCTTCTATAACAATGTTCTAATGGAAAAACAAGCCTATTTATTACTTGCTTTGCTCTAGAAATGAAATGTAGCCACGGTGAAATAGTCACAGATTCCATGGTGGTGGTGGTGGTGGAAGTGGTGGTGCTGGTGCTGATAGTGTGGTGGTGGTGGTGGTGGTGGTGGTAGTGGTAGTGTGGTGGTGGTGATGGTGGTGCTGGTGGTGATGATAGAAGAAGGCTGAGGAGAGCTGGGAATCTGTGCAGGATAAATGGGTTATTTGTCATCTCAATTGTTGGGAAAGTCACAGAGTCATCGAAAAAAAAAAAAAATTAGCTATCACGGTATGGAAGACATGAATTCCATGTAGCATGGTGTCCGTTACACCGGTATCAGAGGATCAAGAAAGACAAAGAAAAAATTACAAGGTGATGTTGCAGTAGTCTATATCTGAACAAAATACGGCACGGTAAGTAACACAGAGTTTTTCAGGCGGGCGAATGGACAGACAGTGGAGTGGACAGACAGACAGACAGACAGACAGACACACACACACACACACACACACACACACACACACAAACACACAGACAGACAGACAGACAGGCACACAGACACGCAGACAGATGGATAGATAGAAGAACAAGCAAACAGACAGACTGAAGGACAGACAGAAGGACAGGCAGGCAGGCAGGCAGGCAGACAGACAGACAAACAGACAGACAGACAGACAGACAGCCAGATTAGCAAACACACTACACACACAAACAATGGACAGACGAAAGCACAGACAGCCAGCCGGACGGACATACAGACAGACAGACAGACAGACAGACAGACAGACAGACAGACAGACAGACAAACAGACAAACAGACAGACAGAGAGACGGACAGACAGATCATAAAATCAACATAATTATTTAAAAATATTATACAATATGCACTTTCAAGTTAGTTTACAAGCACAAATACTTCAGTTCCTTCCCAGGAATAAAACAATAAAAGGAGACCCAGGATCACGAACTTGGCGTGGCCCAGCCCTTTAGACTGTCAAGAGGCAGAAATAATTATGCGACAGGAGTTCTTCCTCTGATATCTGGGAATAGTACAAGATCTCTGAGAAACTGAAGGAAAACTGGTCCACTTTATTAAAACTCTTTGGTCGTCATTTTGAAAGTCCACGAAAACTTAATTTGGACACTGAATTAAATTAATTAAATGTATAAAATTAATTTTAAAATAAAAAATAGGTTTCACCGAATAATTTCAGCCGATGGCATATTCGAAAAACAAGAAAGTTGGGCGTATCGGTCACATTTATGTCCAAGTAATGATCCAAAATGGAACGAAAAATAATTATAATAGAGCATTATATTATATTTTACTACCACTACCAGCAGTAAAACAGTTCAAAATATGAACCGTGGGTTTTGGTGGGTCTATTAAAGGCAGCCCTAGAAAAGATAGAAACAAGAACATAAAATGTACGCAAAATACCAAGAGACACATAAATATTGAAGCTATAATTCATGGTATTAAGTTTCAAACTACTCATTTATTTTGATTCATGCCCATGACCCTGGACAATGAAACAGATCCATGATAACTTAGCTTTGTCACAGAAGCGCGTTTCAAATTTTATTGCGTATATCTTCATCTACGCTATCGGTAGCAATGACAATGAACGTTATTTCACCTTGATAAAGTTTTACATTGATTGTGAGGAACATAATTGTTCTGATCTTTTCAATGTGGACCTGATTTCATCTTAACATCGAAACACTCAGCAAAGAGACCACTCTCAGTCGTTAGTCTATGCATGAAAGGTCATCCAGGCATCGGAAGCCACAATTCCAACGGGCACTGCTTTCGCTTTTCACTTTTCCAGTGTCAGAGTTCGCCATTCGACGAGAATGCTAGTCGAGTCTCTGAATTTGGCAAGTTGAGGGTTTGTGTAGTGAGTATTAAGTGAACCTTAAGATATTTTCAGGTTATTAACGGCTTTACCTATCCTAATTGTGATCTAATAATTGTCAGTTATCTAGATCTGGTTTATAAACAAAAAAAGATACAATATTCATATTAAGAACGGGCTATGAACACATGAAGCATGTCAATCCGATTATGATATTTCGTGAAATATGTTTTCTTGTTACGAGATGAGGATCGATGGCTAACTTGTACCCTCGGGTTAGAGATCAATTTGAGAAATATTGAATAAGTTTCCTTTTATGCTACACGATTTCTTATAACCCAGGATTCAAGCATATAATTCGGCTAATGGAAAAACGATTATGAAAGAAGAGCAAATGTTTACGTTCAATGGACTGATTTTTTCCCCTCAAATAACATTCAATAAAGAAAAAAAAATAGAGAGCAATAAATACGGGAGAGGATTATTATTTCGGTTGTAAAGAAAAGCTCTAAGTTCATGGCACCGATTAAGAAACCTCTTTCGACATCGTCAGTATTCTAAACAAGTCTCCCGGAGGACAATATAAACAGGGCGTGGCCAGGAACATCTTAACCTGACATGATATGCAGCTTTTACGTTTAGCTAGTGCTTATGATTTTCAATATCCATATAGCGATCCTTTGATTCGTTATTTATCAACTTTATGTTTATGATTGTTAGATATAAATTTAAATTAAAGAGAACATATTACAACAGTCATCTCTTCGCTATGTATTACGAACATATAGATCTTAACCTTTGCTACTAACAGCACCTTAATGTACCTGTACGCCCCGTCATGTATGCAGCGTCCTATATAAGGGACTAGTCTACACATAGACTAATTACCTCATTGTAATTTGATGACATTAACACTAAAAACCATGACGTAGCGGAATAGTTGAAAAACATGAAAGCCAAGTTTTAAACGAGGCTTTATGACACTAACATTATGACATCAATAGGGTATATCGTGAACTTTTATATATTCTAATCTCCCACTCCCGGAGTTTTGTGGCATCGTCTGATATCGCCTGCTATTATGAAGTATTATGATAATGAATATAATATAGTATTTAAAAAATACTGGTTGTTTTTTTTTTTTGCTGTGTGTGACTTCTGTGTTGATTTTATCAAAGCTGTACTTCTTGACTTCTTTGTATTTAGAATAAAGAGAAGGTGCCCAGACTAGTACTTTAAAGGTTAAGTGACAAATTTTGTTGATACGAGGTAAACGTTTTTGCTTGGTGAACTGGTTGCATAATGATCTTTAGCACAGGAGGACCTCACAGTTGGAATTCCACGTATTTGAAAAAAAACATCATACAAGCTGTGTTGTACTAGTCCTGACTCTCCTATTTCTATGTTCTATACTTAGTTTTCGCCATTAACTCAAACATAACAAAGTCGAAATTTGTACTGACGAAAGGAAACTTTACGACATTGCCACGCCTCTTTCTCTATTCCTTTGTTCGTACTGATTATGAGGCCTTCAGAGTTCACACTTGGTATTGATCGCTACTGAGATGTCGTTACATAAAATCTACCAAAACTAAGGAAATTACTGAATGTTTATTTCAATAACTAAGTTTGGATTTCCATCGGTTGCCGAGGTTAATTTTTAAATGGCTACAGGTGCGGTTTTTTTTTGCCGTGCCGTCAAGTGCGAGTTCGGCTGAAAAAAAAATGCATTGTTTTCTGTCACTGCCACTATCAAGTAGGTCACCGTCAAGATATTATCTTGAGTTGCTCATTCATGGCAATCACATTAGAGAATGGGGAATTAATCTATTTTCTGATATCTCAATACTTCTTTAAAACCCCTCCCCCTTCAGGTCGTCTACGTACAAACTTTTTAACGTTAAAATAATGCTTGATGCCTATTTTTTTAATGCATTAATATTAAATTGAGTACCGAAGTTTGATGCTGTTATACTATTAAGGTCAAAATGACCCCACACCCAGGTTCATGGGATACAATTTAAAGCCGTGGGCAAAATGTACTGCCAAGCACCGGGAAAAAAAGCTTGTTCCCCCCGACGCCGATGACGTTGAGGTGACATACTCACGCCTCATTCCTGGCGCTTTTGCAGTTGCGAGACAATTTACCTGAGTGACAGGACCGAAGCCACCATACCTGCAGGACCGGAGTTGAAGAAAAGCCCCCATGGTGCGAATAGGAGTGACGGTTGAGAAGGGGGATGGTTTATACTAAGATGCAAGATTGCTGTCAACAAAATGCCAGTATTTCATTAACGTGTTCCTATTAAACAGAACGCACGGGTATGTCTGATTGGTACACGCGAGTAACATTTCTGGGCCGTTCTAGCACGCCTAAAAAGAAAAATAAATAGGACGTATTTATCCTTTAAGGACATTGTTTTACAGTGACAATGCCATACAATGTTATACATTTCACTCATAATACATATAGAACAATGAATGCACAATATTGCAAATGAAACCCAGACTGGGTGGAGGGTTGGGGTTATTGTTAAGAAAGAAAAGTAAACCTGGGATGGTCCCAAGTCATTACTATCATTGTCTATGAACTTTCCATGTGTGCTTTCCCTTTTCTAACCCTGTCCCTAATCTTAAACCAAAATATACAGGGATGTCCGGTGATACTGAGCATGAAGGAAGCTGAAACAGTCAGATCTATCCGAAGCCAGTATCTAGCAGCCTAAGTGTGCTTTAAGTTAAAATTTAGATTTATGCATTTATTTTTTTTAGTTTTATCACCCACTAATTAGGTTAAAAGTTAGTTTTATGCATGATTTAAAGGCACTATCGTGGGTCTCTTCCAAGGGTCTATGCTGCTGGTTAGGGGCAAGATCGAAACCAGAAAGTTCGGTGAATTTGGAGAAGCTGACACTCCAGTGGTTTTACGCACACTGATAGACAGAAGCGATAGTGTACCTTGTGCATATGCAACCCTATGTTATTGACCAACTGAAATTTAAATTCGTGAGGTCCTGTTGGAATTTGTTCAAACCAAGGTCGAGGAGCTCTAGAAAGAAGTGAAGAAGTGGGAACGACAAAACGCCAGCAAAATTCAGTTGTTTCAAAATTCAGCGTCAAGTTGTAGCTTTCGAGCAAATCAGTGTTAATTTGTCTATGTAAGTTTGTTGAATTGCCTAAATCTACAGTTTCAGCCTCTCCCAGTTTCATCTACGACGTTCCTTACATCGCCGAATTGAATTCCGTCCCCGTGGAGCCAAATTTACACAATGAATGACGTAACGCATTTTGCACTGAGCAGAGGTTGTTCAGGTGTATGCTTACCTTTCGAGTCAGTTTGGAGAGTTGGTTGAGTGCAAAAGACGACATATCCATAGACTTATAAGTAAGACTTCAGACCTCCAGCTTCGAATACTCCCAACACCTGCAATGGCTTTAAAATTCTAGTTCCACTTCCCTATTTTCTACAACTTAACACTCGAGAACTTGCCCTTCACTATGGCATCTCTTACTAACGAATGAATTACATTAATTCCGCGTGCTGAACGCATGCCTTCAGCATCAATGCACTAATGTAATTCTTATGATGGTAAGAAATCCCATTGTTAATGCGCCAGTGCGCCAGCTTTCAAATATGAGAGAGGGGTCCTTTGAATTCGAATTCGAGAGATCGTATTGTAATTTTTTTTATAAAAGGTCTTATAGAATGATATTCCCGCACAGTTCGATGGCTGAGAACTAGGGAAAGGGGAGAGGGGGAGGGTGGTAGGTGTACCCAAAAGACGAACAGTAAAAAGGTAGAATGCCCAGCGCCTCTCAACTCCACCCAACTCCCGTCCCTCCTTCCCACTCGTCAATGTCACTGGCCTGGACCCACTGACTAATTTGAGTGTTTACCCTGTTTCCTGTTTTTAATAGTGGCTAATTCATCTACTATTCATTTATTTATTTAGTTATTTATTTATTTCATTTATTTATTTATTTATTTATTTATTTATTTATTTATTTATTTATTTATTATTTATTTACTCACTTACTTATTTATTTATTTATCTGTCTATTTACAGATAACCTCTTACAAAAGGAGGAGGACAAGTCGAGACTAGCCTGTGTCTATTTAAAAATATCCTGGTAAAACAGCATTGTTATGTGTAAATCCGGCAGCAGTAGGTATTAAATACAAATTATAAAATCTTTTTTTTTCTCATAGCCTAGGCTTCACTAAGATAAAAGAGAATGCCACATCAATTGTTTTCATAGAACTCCAAGTGCAAAGTGCCGATGGACTAGGCTTTTATAACCTATAACCATAATGTAAATTATCACTTTCTAAATACAATGTCTAGCTGATGAGGTATATATGATAAAAATGTCTTTTGTGCTCTGTACAAAGTTATGACCTAAGAGCTGGTAATAGAGTTCCGGCCCATCCCACCTTTCCCCTTCCCCCTCGAAACTGGATTACCCCAAAAATCTTTAGTACTCTCTCATGCCATTACGTTTTCTCACGTGATCAAATAATAATTATAATGGCATGAACGTTTAGGTATAAGATTACACTACACGTAAGAGCAAACTGCCTCTGAAATGTGACAATGATATTCAAAAAACTAGGAGGGAGAGTTAAAGAAAGTAAAATAGAGAAAATAAGAAGCAGAATTGGCAGATAAATTAACAGAGAAATAAATCTTACCATGTTTATCTAGCTTTGCGGCAAACAACACACACAAAAATTTAAAAAATGAAGTTTTGAGTGCATTAATATCACACTTGTGCTAATATTATGATATGCAACAAGGTATCATCCGTTGCTTTCGTTGCTTTTCGTAATCTTAAAAAAAAAATAACAATTACAAACTCTAAAATATAAATGTCAGCTTTTTCTTAAGCAACTGACTTTTTAAACTCACTTCCCTTTCGAAAAACCACGTAGACTGTAGCTCGTGATTTTGATTGGCCAATGACCCTTCGTGATCGATCTACCCTTTTCCGCGGGTTTCTCCTCGGTGACGCTGTCTGGCAAAGAGAGGCGATTTTCTCAGTTCCAGACACTCGCGGGTTGATGTCATGTCCGGGGACATGGGGAGGGTTCAACAAGTTCCATGCCCCTTCCCGCCCCGCTCCCCGCTCCGCGCCCCCCACTTCCAGTTCATCAGCTTGTGCATGATGCTGTTTAGCTTAAGAGTTTTTCTGCATTCACGTATGCTTAAGTCAGAAACTGTATTGTCTCCTTTCTCCTTCCTCCACTCCGCTAGGATGTTTCCTGGATTCCAAGTACTGTATATCAGAAAAGTTTAACTTTTTTCTTTCTTGCAGCCGTGTCCCTTTCCTCAATCTTTCTCTTGAAATAAGAATTTTTAAAAGAAACTCATATTAATACATGTTTCAGCTCAGAAAAACACTTATGTTGCAGCTACTTGATAGTAAATTAGGTATGCCCACAGCTGACAAAGTAGAGATCAGTGAGAGTTCTCTACGAAATATTTGACCTCTACTGGAGGTCCGAACTCAGTGAACTCTAACGAATACTAAATACGGCATTCATTAAAAAGACATTCCTTCCTTCTAGTGCATCCAGATTTTCATAGCCATGGGCAGTGGCTTTCTACTAAGGCATTTACACCACCTCTATTGTCTTTGTCTACCACTTTCAAAGCTGGTCCGGATGAATTGTCACAATCACCTAGAATAGTCTTCCTTCAGTTAATTAAAGTATGAATCTAACAGCTGTCTATCATACTGACTGTATCGTTCATCTCATCAATAATCAAGCATTAAATTATTGCAACAATAAGCACATTCTTGGATTTGTATGTATCGCATGAAAGGCCGAGCCAAAAAAAAATAAAATGTATCACTAGTAAATTTTTAATATGGTCGTGGTGCCCATCACCTCCCTAGCCCGTATCACCGCTCCCTAAGCATGGATGTTATACTATAGGTAGTCTTAAAGTTACACATGCGCATTAATTTTGAGGTCAGTTGAGTGGGACTTAAAAGGAAAGGTGATCTGTTCATCACAGCATTTTTTTTCTCCTTCGCAGGGACCCAGTGATATTTGCTGTAACTTGTTCTAATGCATTTGTCACTTCCCTGGCCAGTTTAGGTTAAATTAAAGTAGCACTATTTCGCGTCAGAGATTTGGAAAGATAGGGGCTGCCATTAGCAAATGCCCTGTTCTCTTGGAATAGCCTGATGCTTCAACTGGCTCTTCAGGGGG
>JAWQUT010000069.1:848753-865826 GCA_033807755.1 Ellobium chinense | reverse complement strand
TTTTTTTTTTTTTTGTGACGTTGTCTTTGTCTTTTCTTCTTTACCTATTACAGCTTTCATAACTGAATAATGATTCCAGTGCTAAATAAAAAAGGCTGCCTCTGATTATAATGGCATTGGTAAAGGTGACTATTTTGACTATGATCTTGATGATGAAAACGGCAGCGAAAGAAAATAGAAAAAAAGAACAGAGAAAAATGCACACCTATGTGAGAATTTCACATTACTGAATTGAATCTTTAACGAGCAGATTATCTGCCACTTCCCGATGACTAAGTTTTCTAATAACTGAGAATAATGCACAGTGATTATGTACCTTTGATCATTCAGCAGCTTGTGACAGTTTTGTTTGTATTCCAAATGCAATAAACAGACCATTTTTTCCACCATTCAAATCTAAAAATAAAATAATAATTGCTATTAATTCCAGAATAATGATTACAACCTTGCAATAGAAAGGGTCTGCATATGAATGTAACACAAACACCAGCAAAAAATAAAATAAATAAATAGATAAATAAATAAATAAATAAACACAAATTAAGCACTGCAACATGAATTATATCTCTGGGAATCAAACTGGTTTAATGACATTCAGGACACATGAAATTTTCATAACTACACAAAGTTTGTATTTTAAAAAATGTGAATTCGAAAGTTATTCTCACTTACGTGTACTAGAAAAGATTCCAACCAAAATGCACGAACAATCGATAATAGGTCTACTAGCCAGTGGTCTTTTGGAAGTTTGAAGTGACACAAATGAGTTCCGATTTTGTGAGGAGAGAAAGAGTCCTCTCTTATAGCCTAAAGACTTGAACGTCGATGTAGGAGGTTTATGTACCAGCACTCGGATTAATTTAGAAATATACATAGAAATTAAAACAGCTTTGTGTCTTGTACAAGAATCTAGCATGCCGACCTTTTTCTGAACAAGACACTGGAACGGTGCAAGATCGAAAATATTGACAGCTCTTACAAGCAAATCCCCTCCTGACCTAGCCGAAAGTAGTGTTCTTGGTCATTATCCTCCTTCTTGCAAGATTTCATTGGGATATGTGCCAAACCTTTTGACTTCTAAACTTCTCAATAACATATAATGCATTGTACATTTTTCTTAACTGATGAGGAAACACAATCTATATCTAATCGGAGAGTAATAGAATGATCTATCAGTAACTATCAGTGGACAATGAGAAGAGAAGACGACAAAATTAGCTGTATTGACAAACAAAACATGTTATGTGATAATGGAAATCAATCATAATATAGATACTATGTTTTGTTTTTTAAAAAAATGTATGCAATGGGAAGAACAAAATTCATTCCGGATTTGTTAAGACGATATCCATGGACAATTGTTGTGTCAAATATAGACAAACATAATGCTTATTAACCATGAAATAATCAGTTACAATAAGTTTATCATTATCAGTATCAGCACCCACTTTAAAAGAAGTGCAGCTATGTGCATTTTTTTTCTTTGAACTAAGACATCAATAATCTTATTATCTGATCAGGATATTGTACAAGACTATGCAGTGCATCCACATGTAACTTTTGCTATAGTAAAGTTTTACGGATTGCTGCCAATTAATGTAAACAAGCAAGATGACTAATGAAAATAACGCAAGATATAAAGGCCACACTTTACATTTTCACGCCTCCTAATATGCCACACAATACCACTCCTTCGCTTTCACTGAACTTCTAAAGTCCCTGATGGAATCAGTGACTGCAGTCTTCGCACTGAATTAGTTTAAACTGCCCGCAGTCCAACGTTTTATAGCCGCCACAAATGAATTTACCCCTTTCTTTCCTAGTTTTTTGTAGTTGTTGTTGTTGTTGTTGTTGTTGTTGTTGTTGTTGTTGTTGTTGTTGTTGTTGTTTCTGTCAGTATGGCCCAAAAGATCAAGCAAGATCCTTCATTAAAAAAAAAGCCCGCCCAGACAAATCTAATTGGGACATTGTCATCTTCCTGCAAAGGATCCCTGTTAAGGGACTTGTCAGTCTGGCTGCATTTCACATAAGTTCTTGCAGTGGTATGTCCATTCCACTTAATACCTGCATCTAGCAGTTTCATGACTTGCAACACTGTGGTTCTGCTCGGAAAGTGGTTCAAGTGTCGATGGTTTTCTTTGTCTCCCAACCATCCCAGTAGATTTCTAGGAATTTTTTATTTTATGTTTCTAGGAACTTGTGATTTTAGATTGCTGGGATGTCGAAGAGACAGGAAAAATGACAGGTTTAGAGGTAGACACATGGCTATGATGTGTAAGTAAAATATATGAGATATACAACAGGAACAGGAATATTATCCACATCAGAGGCAAATACATGTTATCCACATCAGAGATAAATACATGCTATCTGAGAGGCCTCCAGATTCCAGACTGACACAGAATAATGGCAGTCATTCGCTTAATATCGCTATCATGACACGACAAGATCACACGGGTTGTCAAAGCTAATAAAGCACAGCACAAGGCACGAAGACAGCACATTGAGGCCAACGTCTTAGTCAAGAACGACGATTAAACATCATCATCATCATCATCATCCTCGTCATGATAATTATCATCATCATTATCGTTACCATCAGTTGCATGTGCTGTCAAAGAAATAGCAACAAGGATAGGTTCCCCATCATGGAGTGACAAAGAGGCAAAAATAGTTCAAAACATGCAATTGCTTGAACTCAAGCTGCTACTAACTTCATTCTGCCCAGTCCTAATTTTCTTTGGTCGTTCCCATTCCCATTACATGACCACTTAAGTCACACAAACAGCTGGGTTTTAATAGGCAAAACAAGTAAACTTTTCTATTACGTGCTGTCATTTGAACTTCCTTCATGAAAACTCAGATGCGACCTCAAGCATTTTTGGATTCAATCTATACAATAAAGGAAGCAACAAATATATCGTGGCATTCAACTGCAGTGTTCATTTGACTCCCGACAGGGATAGAGAAAATTAGGTTAAAAATACGTCCGATTAGACTGTAAAGTCCAACCCAGTTAACCTACATTGATTTGCGGATGTTCCACTAAATAGAGGTTGGATTTGTGTCAAAAGTCAATACATGAGATGTCAAGATTTGACTCCCGACAGGGATAAAAAAAAAATTAGGTTAAAAATACGTTCCATTAGACTGTAAAGTCCAACCCAGTTAACTTACATTGATTTGCGGATGTTCCACCAAATAGAGGTAGGATTTGTGTCAAAAGTCAATACATGAGATGTCAAGGGACAGAAACATGGGATCCAAATCAGGAGTAGACACAGGGCATGTCATTTATGCAGGAAGAGGGACAGGATTTCAAGATTGGTGAAAAAAAAACAACTCAGGAACAACAGAGCCTAAAGCTAAATTTATTTTGACCGTTGGTCATTTCTGGCACGAATGTTATTCATCCTTTGGTGAATCACAGGGATAGGCAATTACCATTTGTGTTCAATCAGTTCTCACCTAGTGTAATATACCCATTACTAGGAACAGTAACAGCATCCATTCTTCGAAAATGCTTTGTTTGCCTAAACAGCGAATTTCTGATACGGGATATACGCATACAGACTTCAGACAACAAACTTGAACTTAGCGAGACATTTGACCTGTGAACCCCGACCAAAGGAAGCAATGCAACTTTCATTTCAGCAAGTTCAAAACAGCAACTGGCGATTACGCGAGCCTTTACAAAGAAAAATTAGTTTTTTTTTTAAAATTACAAAGCATCTCTAAATAGAAAAACTATACCCGCCACCCAACTCGGCACTGACGAAAGCGGTGGCATGTCAGATTTTTATGGGTGAAGCTTAGATTTTATCACCTATGGTGATAAGGATGCCAGGGATACTTTATAGATTTCTTTATGGAGCAGCGTGGCCTAATGGTTACGGCGTTGGACTCAAGATCTAAAGGTCCTGAGTTCGATTCCCGACCACGGTCATGTTGTAAGTGCCTTGGGAAAGCATTTCATTCACATTTTCCTCAGTCCACCCGTCTGTAAAATGGGTACCTGGCTATAGGCAGTGGAAGATATTGTCAGAATGCTAGTGATCAGCGCCTATAAGTGGCAGCGGCACTGTATGCTCCCCAGGGAGTCGAGAAAGTCCTAGAGCGATCAGGCCTGCTGGGGTAATAATAGTGTGAAGTCGCATGAGCGGGCATTAGCCTGGATACGAGACTTATAAACCGCATTATTATCATTATTATTATTTCGAAACAAGCGGCGATGGGCATCAAAACCCTGTTCAGCCACGCCGAGATTTGCTGAGCTGAGAGACGAGTGTGTTCTCATTCATGACCTGAATAATTGCTTAGAAAGCCGTGTTTATAGAGTCTGAGGTCTCCTTAAAATTAATGATGATGACAGCGCCGCTATTTAGAAAGATATCAGTCTATTTTCTGTCATCTCCTGAGCAGAAACACAAGCGAGTTTTTATCTTATATAATCTTGGAAAGAGAGTCCCCTGAGGATATGATCAATGGCTTTCTTCTGGGGAGTAATATGACCGAATGATTGCGACGCTGGACTCGATGTAAAGGTCACGAATTCGATTTCCGTCTTTGTCGTATCGTAAATGCTTTGGTAAAACGGGTATCTGGCTATAGGCAGCTGAAGTTATCGTCAGAATGTTAGTTATCAGCGTCTGTAGGGTGGCTGCAACACTGCATGCTCTCTGGGGAAGTCAGAAAAGTTTTGAATTATCTATAGGGAGTTGAGAAAGTGTTTGAATGAACTAGCCTGTTGGTAATTGTAGTGTGAAATCGCTTGAGCCGGCATTAGTTTGGATAAGACGCATAAACGACATTATTATTATTATTATTATTATTTTATTACATAATTTCAAGCATAAGCTATTAAGAAGATTTAAGAAAAAAGATTCAAAGAAGCTTGCCTGCATAATATTGCTGTCCATCAGCATGATCAAAGGCAGGTTGAAAGGATAACTTTCTTTGATGACACATGGTAAAGGTCAACAACGGCTCAAGATGTCAGAGACTTGACATCTGAGATAATACAACCACTGTGTTGATGTTTTAATTTCTGAAAAATATCAGTACCGGGTGCGCTCAAGAAAAAAAAACGTTGCATGTTCAGTGAGGCAGACCCAAATCCTACTAGACTATTTATACAACAGATATTCTCATTCTGTTTATCTCGTTGTTATGATTATGCAGTCAATTTCTTTATGCCTTGCTGAATACAAATCCAATGCTACTCCCCAGGAAGGAATAAGGAGCGGAGGGGAGGACTTAGAGGAGAATATTACGTTCGTTCATGCCACCGAGGCCCACTTAGGCTAAAGATATGCCGCTCGTCTGAGATCTAATATAGCTTGCTATAGATCTAATACAAGTCTTATGCGTTGTGAGGTTTGGTGGGTTGAGGCTCATTATCTGATGTCAGGTGACATAAACTACAGGAAATTAAAGAAAGTGAGCACGGAGGGAATGAAAGAAAGAAAGAAAGAAAGAAAGAAAGAAAGAAAGAAAGAAAGAAAGAAAGAAAGAAAATATAATAATTACACTAGTCAGTTCCCTTTCTCGTATGTCACTGTCTAACATGCAAGTAATTGCCCGTGCTGCGTCATCATACTAACTTTTCTCTCATATAGTCCTGTACACTATTGCTTTTCCACATTCATATACACCTACAAGAACTTATAGGTAGGTGGGCGTCGCCACAAATGTCTCTCACTTCATCCATCCATCCATCCATCCATCCATCCATTCCATCCATCCATCCATCCATCCATCCATCCATCCATCCATCCATCCATCCATCTAACAGTGCGCACAACAGCCCAGATGGTAAGCAAACTCTGCCCAGCTACATCCAGATCCTACAGATCCGAGGATGAGGATGTGAGGGGAGGGAAGTATGCTGCAGGGGCTGCTCTATGCCCCACACAAAAAGTCTATGCTGTTCCTCCTCCTGCCCACTCCCATAAGCCCCTGAATATTTCCCTTGGTATATCTTAATGTGTGAGTGCTCTTGAGGGGAACTTTCCACTAAGACCTCCCCCTGATGTTAACCCCCATTCGGTATCCATCGCTACGTCCCTGCCCTTCATGAAAAATCACGGAAATATTTTCAGAGCAAAGTACATCTCTCTGGAGAACTTCAGAGATTTTCGTGACGATTGATGGGAAAGAAGGCCATCCTCTGACTCAGAAAACAGACCATTTTATTGTCTTTTGTAGCTTCTGTGCGATGTTAATATGCTGGCCATTCTTACCAATTCACCATCTAAATATACTCATACATATATAAGTAATTAAACAAAGATTGCTTATGTATTTCCAAACAATCGTGCTGCTCCTTTAAGTCTCATTACTGATTCATCAAATCACGTCGTTCTGTGTAAACTAAGGATGGGACTTACACTGCTGGAAATTTGTTGCTAAATTCATGTACAGATTCAGATAACGCTTACCCATGTCGCCCCCTGTATCACTTAACTATGTATGGGCATCGTTCCTCAATCAACTTTTCACTACCTTACCCTATTCACACACGTTCACAAAAATGAGGTGGGACAAAGGCCCTAGTCTCCTCAACAGATTTTTATATAAAAAACTGGCTCATACTGTTAGACCAATGCAGCCTACATTCTTGATACTTGTAGACTAACTAGTAGCCAGCTCAATGGCAACCCAAGACAAACATCGTAACTTAATGGAAAAATGTCGAGGCTGTCTCCATTAAGTTTCAGGATGACAGGAAATGTTAGTCCTTTTTCCTCCCACAAGCTCCCGGATCGTTACCGGTTGTGGGGTTAAAAGACCGAGCAGTTCACCTGGGTCTTAATACTGTAATTACAAACGGAACCTTTTAGGGGTGGCAAGACAGCGTTGCCAGGTAGGCGTGTAAGGTGCCAAATTTGGCTCTTTTTCAGGTTCCTTGCCTTTTTTCCCTTTTGTGTTTTTTTTCACGTTTTTTTTAGCTTTTTGACGAAAACAGTATGTATTTTTCATTAAAAACTTGGGCCAACAGAACTTTGAATATACTCTTTCAGACTGAGATGAGACGCTGAAACCTTTTAGTTTTGTGAGTGTGCTGGGGGGGNGGGTAGGGGGGGCAGAAGTTTAGCTTGATTCTTTGTAAAATCTGATTTGCCAACATTGGTGGCATTGAGGGGATAGGAAAGCGGCTATGATCTGGGGACCCAGATCTCAGTTGTGAGAAAGTATGTTACGATAGAGGCAAAAAGTACTGATCTGATGAGGTGGAAGGAGAGGGAGCCCCATGAGTATGTTGTGGAATCCTCGGTGAGATGGCTCTGGATTTATGGATGATTAACGCTAAAACTAATCTTTACTTTAACACAAATGACACCCTTTGTCTGAGTGCGATTCTGGGTATTGTGACGACAACATTTTTTTTTTAAATTTTATTCTTGACCCACCAACATAAGTTACTGCTTACAAACTGAAGCAAGAACTGTAAACTCCAGTCTTAATCTGTTACCACCTTCGCCTTCCCTTAATATAAACTCCTCGACAGCATGAGAAAAATTGCGAAAAAAAAAATAGTTGTAATTACTGATTGCCAGTGATTTTTATATTGAGAGTATTTTTTGTCTCTGTTTCTTTGTTTTAAAACAATAGTCAGTAATGAAAGTTGCTATTAAGCGAATAATAATGAAACGAAATCGACTGCATTAAATTTGTTTCATCTGGCTGCCTCTACCATTTAGCCCTGCCAGTGTTTGTACCGACTGAGGAATTCTTAAAGCAAACTCTTTTGCAACTTTCTCCTCTTACCTTCTTCATTTGCTAAAGTGAGTGGAATTGCGAAGGCCTTGAAAAATGCCAGGAATGAAGACACAGAGCAAGCATCACCTTTCTGCCTGTTTGACCTCGTCGTCTCTGCTCCTCGAGGCAAAGGACATTTCAAACTACAGAATCGGCCTTGGCAGCCTTAATGTAACTTTTATGTTCGCCCACACAACACAGTCTTTGGCAATCCACTCTTCAGCTTTAAATATTCATGGAGATATAATTGGCCCATGACGCTATCATTTTCAGTATTCCTTGACTCAAGACTGGAATTACTCTCTGCACACTACTAGAAATAAGAGTGGCATTCTACTATGTCTAGATTCAAATGTGAAGTTATGGTCGTTGTCGCCACGAAAAGGGAACATCGTCAGAACCAACCAACCAACCACGCAACCAACCATGCAACCAACCAACCAACCAACCAACCAACCAACCAACCAACCAACCAACCAACCACAGGATGAAATAGAACTGAGTGATCTGACTGAGGCCACATAAAGAAGGACCTTACCTATTTCAAATGTTGTGATTATTCTTGTCATAAAACGTAGATCCCGATTCTCTGACCCCAATATATTTTATCGGTGATTTCGAATGCTTCACATATTCCAGATAATCCAGATTATTCACTGGTCTCATGAAATTCAAAATCGTGAGTCTTCTTTTTGTGGAGAGAGGGGGGAAGAGAGGGATGAGGCATGTAAATACAGTGAGAAAATATGTAGAAGACGAATCACTTAGCCAGGACAAACAATCCCGTGTTTGTCATGGCCTGAGAATGAGGCTCGAAAGGGTGAATGACTGAGTAAGTTAAAAAAAAAAAAAAACAGCTGCAAGCCAGATTTGAAACCTGGACTCGGCTGGCCTCGTTCAGCCACGTGAAAAGACTTTCTTAGCTTTTTCGGAAAAGTCACCCGGAAAAACGACCAATACGAAAGTGCATGCTTGGTTGGTTGGTTGCTTGCTTGCTTGGTTGCTTGCTTGGTTGGTTGCTTGGTTGGTTGCTTGGTTACATGGTTGGTTGGTTGGTTGGTTGGTTGGTTGGCTGGCTGGCTGGCTGGCTGGCTGGTTGGCTGCTTGCTTGCTTGCTTGCTTGCTTACTTGGTTAGTTGGTTGGTTGGTTGGTTGGTTGGTTGCTGGTTGGTTGGTTGGTTGGCTACTGGTTGATTAGTTGCTTGCTTGCTTGCCTAGAGCGAGATGTCCTATTTCGACACTACTTAAGAAAAAACCCAGAAATAGATTTCCCTACATGATGAACACCAGGGAATGTGTTGGTGAGGAATTACAAATTATTGTACGGTGTTGTATAGAAAGTTTGTTTTTCTTTGAATCGATCAGAAAAGACCTATCAATTATTAAACATTGTATTCTAGTTATAAGTAAGGTCTGAAAGCAATGGGCTTGAAAGAAGGTGAGAAAAGGAGAACTCCAAGGAGAGATTTTGCCTGCCGCCATTACCTGAGATGACTATTACTTTGCTAACACAATCCACGGTGTTATGACCCTTTGACATTTTCTCTTCCAATTATCTGCTGGAGAATTTCCACCCCGTCACTCTCTAGTTCAGTGTCAATATGAACATGAACAAGTAACACTGGCCTTCGGAAGAGGTAGATGTAGATCTAGTTCACGTTGACCGCGATATGTTCTCCCTCTAATGAAAATACAAAATTTATAAGATCCATTCAAGCACTCAAATGTTCGAACAGCTGTTCGAAATAATATTGAAGCCAGGTTTGATACAAGTGAAGGTACACTGGACAAGAAAATGTAGTGACATTGTTGACTTGGTGTAAGAAATACTTATGCTTTAACAAGTAAAGTTATTACTGTAGGAAATGTCTCAGTGATTTTAATGGGAAATGAGAGAAAGGAAAGGTGATGGAGTAGTGTGGATCTCTCTCTCTCTCTCTCTCTCTCTCTCTCTCTCTCTCTCTCTCTCTCTCTCTCTCNTCTCTCTCTCTCTCTCTCTCTCTCTCTCTCTAACTCTCTCTCTTACTCACACACATACACACACACATACACACACACACACGCGCGCGCGCTCAGACACACTCACACGCAGAGACAGACACAGAGAGAGGCAGAAAGAAACAGAGAAACAGAGAGATAGAGATAGATAGATTGAAAATTGTGTATTGAGATGACTTAATCGAGCCTTTACTTTCTTTGTTTTCCCCTGTTGGGAAAGAGGGGTGGGGGAAGATGGAG
Organism: Ellobium chinense; assembly: GCA_033807755.1. Taxonomy (NCBI): domain Eukaryota; kingdom Metazoa; phylum Mollusca; class Gastropoda; order Ellobiida; family Ellobiidae; genus Ellobium; species Ellobium chinense. Next base: position 855,827 of record JAWQUT010000069.1, on the reverse strand, counting down.
TGCGCCCAATTTGTAACTGTATCATGAATCATACTCAATTTATAAACTCGCCTGTAACATCACCGCCTTGTTCGACGTGAGATGCATAACAATACACCTTATGAAGCCTGTATAAATTAGTTGGAATGTTTACAGTAGCAAAATTAGATCATTAGACCGAAATAACAGAACAAAGCAAAAAAAAAATTGTAACCTCATTGATTCCGGGATAGCAGGGACATTCATCCACCGCTCACAGATCTTTTTCAGTTTTATTCATTCAGACTGGCCTGGCCTGCGTACAGGTAAGCTCGTGGTGAGTTTAATCTATGACCATCTATAACCCATTGATACGAGAACCGCAGGAGGCTATTTTGCATACAATGGTAATGATAAGTTGAGGAATATGATATCTGAAAACGGCCTGTCAGTGAAAGGCCAAATATAGGTGGAAGATTTCGAGCCGAAAATCGAAACTATACATTCCCAGGTAATGCCAATGATGGGCCAGAGGAGAGAAAGCAGAAAATCACTAGGGTTATGTAGTCCGCTTGTTTGTGTTCATCGCTTATTTGCGTTCACAGTGTCCTTAAGAGATTTTTTTAAGTGAGAGAATGAATACAACTGGACTGTGAACGCAAAGGGATAGGCTTTTATTGCCTATTGTGGCCTATACACATTTATGTTTAAATCCGGATTACGGCCAAACTCGACCTAACGAAATGCTCAACTACACCACGAAAATGCTCTATCATTTCCTTACTTGAGACGTATAGAAGACACTTTTTTTCATTAACTCATTTCATCTCATCAGACTTCCTCTTTACTTTCAGAATGCGTTTAAGTTTCAAAAAGTATGATAGATCATCAATCTCAAAGGCTGAGGTTTGGGGGGGGNGGTGAGAGAAGGGAGGAAATCTAAAGCGGATAAAATGATTAAAATGATATTTTTCCGCTGTAAACCTTCATTATGCACTAAAGTTCTGGATGCAAGTCTTTTCCGTTTATTTTAAGAACATAATTATTATTTGCAATTAGACTATCGTCTTTCTGCCAGAAGAGAGGCTATTACAAATGTGTCAATATGAGGCTAATATCACTTTTTGACCAAGTTTGGCAACTGGTGTGACAGAAAAGTCTTATGCATGTACTTTAACGTGATGAAAACATTTTTGAGATAGTGTTATAGTCTGGCCGCATACATAGTTGGTCTGAAGTCGCAGGAATGCTAAAACAAAATGGAGAAAAAGGCGACTGAAGAACAGTTCCGTAATATAAATCATCTAGTCTGCCTCACAAAATGTCAGATTTGTCCACTATTTCTGGCTCCACAAAATTAATGGTTTTGTGTACAGAAATGGTTTTACTTTTCATTTCCACAATAAACAAACACAGTGGAGCAAACTTAATACGGACACCCTTAGAACCTATACACGGATACTGAGTATAGAATTTTTGGTCGCGATTTTTCTTCTCTAAGGTACGTGTATGGCTAATAATTATTTCTGTTAAATATTACACTTTTGGTCTGTCCCAATGTGTACTCATTGTCCGTGCTCCTCTGTAAGATGGCCAGAAGTATCTTCATAGCCTGATATTTCAGTTCCTTGTTTAGAGCCATAAACCTCATTGTGACGGGCTTCAAGACGTATAAGATTCGCTGTCCTATAAGAATAACGCGAGTAACAAAATAAAAAGTTGAAGTACATATAGGCTTTAATATTGATTTGATGTTTGTGCTGTTGCATCCGTGCCAACATCATCATACACAGTTTATATTTGGCGAATGATGTATGTGATGGTCGGTTGGTTACTTGCTTGCTTGCTGGCTTGCTTGCTTGTTTGCTTAATTGCTTGGTTGGGTAGGAGGTTGGTTTATTGTTTGTTTATTTGTCTGTCTGTCTGTCTGTTTGTTTGTTTGGTTGGTTGATTGATTGATTGATTGATTGATTGATTGATTGATTGATTGATTGATTGATTGATTGATTGATTGATTGATTGATTGATTGATTGATTGGTTGGTTGCTTGGTTGCTTGGTTGTTTCATTCGTTCCTTGTTTTGTTGAGTTGATGGTTCATTTGATTGAAAGACAATGGAGTGGACTATGGGTTGTAGGAGGGACAAGGGAAGGGAGGCCAGAAAGAGACGAGCACCCCAACCATGTGAAGGTAACATTCAATGGACACGCCCTCATTCATCTAAAAGTACAGGTAGATTTTCCAGTTGGCGTTTTTGTTGTTTTTTGGGGGGGTTTTCTCCGCCATATGACGACTCTGCAGCAATATGGAAAAAGTTTCCATTACGCGGAAAGTGGGATTAAGCAGCGTTCTTTGCTCTTCTGTTCGTAACAGAAATAGTAATTTTCTGTGATTTAGCGTAAAATGTTATTAACCGGAGATCTTTGTANCCCCCCCCCCCTTCTTCCCAACCCCTGCTTCTCTCCTAGCTTTTTCTGGTGATCTCTTTCCTTTCCTTTTGAATCCTACCGGCTCTTACTTATGTATTAATAGTATTTTAGACAATTATACACAGAAGCATGTTTTCATCCCTGTTTAATATCTTATTCACTGCATGCAGTTTCTTCTCTTTCTCTTCAGTTTCCATACTATTCTATTTCAAATTCTTCCTGACGCAGTTTCTCCTCGTGCTGTTCCATTGAGTTTTTGGTGAGGTTTTTTCCTGAATATTTTTCTGTGTAAACCTGCAGGGAATAGGAAGAATTATTTCGTGTTCATTACAGTCAGGATTACAAGTTGTCTGTTGTTTTGTTGTTGTTGTTTTTTTTTCCAATAAGATCTCCTTTCCTTCTGTTTTCTGCCCGCTACGGTTCGTTTAATCTTTAGTTAAAGTTATATAATATGCACACTTTAATATCCCTACACTGCTATTCATGACCTTTGTGAAAAGCGCCAAAAAAAAACTCCACCTGGCTAAACTAGGTCAGCTGATGTCTACTTATTTATTTTTTTTTACTTCTTGCGCAGCTTTGTATTCCAATCAAACCGCTTGTCAGTAATTATTAGCATTACTCAGCCATTCAAGCTTTCCAGACTCACCCTCAAAGCTCAGGTCATGACAAAAAACGGTATTGTTTGTGCTGGTTGGCTAATTCGGGAAAGGTGAATATACAACACGGGCTTACGTTGAGGGATGAGTGCGGGAGCTGCAGTTGAATGAATGAGACAAATAGGCATACAACTTTTGTGAAATCACATTATTATTTAATCATGTTTATAATAATCATAAGATTTGAGAGTGAAAATATAATTTCAAGTTTTGAAGTTTATTTATTTAGGGAAAAAAACAACTATATTATACAATATAATGTCACATCAATACACAAGAATGAATGAAAAGAAAACAAACAAGAAAAAAAATATATTTTATGCACAACTGTCACTTACATTTAGTCATTGATATCTCTGTCTCTGTCTCTTTCTCTTTCTCTCTGTCTTACTATCTCTATCTCTCTCTCTCCCACTAACTTTCTCTTTCCCTATCTCAACACTTTCTCTCTCACTCACTCATTCTCCCCATCCAATGTTAACAGCTACAACTCTCACAATATCCCATTAGGTCAAACACATCTATATAACAAAAATTAACAACTCCCGCCACCTCCCTGCCAGAGAAGGAACTAACACTTGTGTCACTGAAACTGTTCGTATTGTCTAAAAATATGATAGAATCCTGTTGCTACTTTTCTGCGTTCTTTATTAGTACATGAATTTAAAAGATTTAGGAATCTAGCCATACTAGATACTTTGGATCAGCAAGAGCAAAAGTTATGAAAGAATAAGTGAGAGTGAAAATGATGACCTCCCGAAAAAAATGGGTTTAAATTCCAATGTGCAGAATGGATTGTGAATGGAATGCAGGGACTAAATATACCCAGGGTTGTGACATTTTATGTTAAAATTTATGAGCAAACAATCCCGTAGACCTGCGTAATTTGTCTATTTAGTGAAGTTTTTGGAATAAAAATAGTGACAGTCTGACTCCTGTCAAAATACAATTGTTTAACATCCACTTTTGGAATGGTGCGCTTCGTTGGTGGGTGACTTTGGCGCCAGTGCACGCTGCAGATTATCTGCGTTTACTTATCGAATTGGGGAAACAAGGGACGCAACCCTGCGTCATGTGGACTTCCATGGCGCGTCCGGCGCGTTTGGAAAATGACAAAAAATATACTCAATGTTGGGCAAATATCAATTTTGCCCAACTCACCTCACTACTCCACCCCGAAATTTTTTCAAGCCCCTTTGTGAAGGCGTGATGGATGGGTAGGGAGTAATTTTTATCTTTTTTTTTTTTTCAACATGCCATGAGGTTGTCATATAAAAGCCGTGATATCTACATGCATATGACAGTTTAGTGTTTAGCCCCGTGGAACAAACAGTAGAATAGTTTAGGCCTTTTCGATTCTCTCAGTGTGAAACATAAATACAAGAGCTGTTTGGAGTTGTAAAAGTGCAGCGGGGTGTTACTGCCCGCAGGTTCAGGATTTTTGTACGTAAAACATCATTTCGGAGCTGGTGCTTGGGACGCATCGAGAGCCAAGTAAGTTGCTAGAAATTTTAATCATTTTTGTCGTTCTCATAATCATCATTGTTAAACTTTATGACACTGTCAAACCTAACTTGAAAAGTGGTCTAACAATAAGCAACATTACGCAAATATTTAAAACAAAAATGCAGTTTCACAGAATGTCTCATACTTCGCAGGTTTTTCTGTAAGAAAGGGTGTAGGGAAGACAGAATTACATTGATGGATATAATATTATCTATAGAGGGAAAATCGAAAATAAACGCATATTCTTTTAAGTCTTCACAATCTAAATTTACATTATGTACATGAAGCAATGACAAAGGTAGTAGCAATAAATTCTGCGTTAAATACTGCATGACCCCAGCCTTCATTGTCATTATTGTTTTGAAAAATGATACATGAAAATGAAAACACTACTTTTATTTACCTTGACAGGAAACTGTTTCACAATGGCATACCATGTTATACATCTCATTCATAAAATAATATACGCCATACATGTAAATACATAATATTACAAATGAAGTAGATAACAAATCATTCTTGATCGCCCGCGGTGAAGCGCTTTAGTCCCCCCTCCCCTCTCCAACTCTAAAGCGAAGGTACTCATTTACACCTGAGTCTAGTGGGGAAAACTGAAGTGAAGTGTCATTGCCACGGACACTATAACGTAAACAGTCTGGCCCGAAAGTCGAACACACAAACCTTAGGCTTGACAGTCTTAAGTTTCTGAGTACGATTCACAAACCACCACACTACCACGCTGCTTACTTTCCTAACCTCAACACTGTATACATATTATACAACATCAGTATTTATTACCATAATGTTTCAACTGCTACTGATGCCACTGCTGTCATCAGCAATGACCAACACACTATCGTGTTAAATTGCTATTATTATGGTGCCTATGAGGATTGCTTTCCCAGCAAGTCACACTCTACGGACTTTCCTCGTAACAAAAGTTATATTCTCTCCAATAGGGCCCCAATATTTCTCTAGAATTAGAAACGTCATTACTTTGAGCCCTTAAATAGGTCTATGAAACAGTAAGACAATTAAAATACAATTGTTTTGTTAACTTTGCTAAACAAAAGGTGAAGAGTAACCTGGAGCTCTGTTAACTACCATGAGAGGTGAAGCATCTTAAACCATCAATTGTAAATCCATAAATTGTGTATTTCTCTTGAGCGGGAGAAGATCTTTTTTTTTTTGACACATTAGCTTATTTTAACATTTCTCCGCTTATAAAGATTTTACTACTGTTAAGACTACCCCAGCTTTATTACTCGTTCCACCACTCTCGCAACCACATCTGCTGCTTCTGTTGCTACTGACATGGCTACCTCATGTAACATTGCAGCTACTTTTACCAATGGCACTGCGTCCATCCCATCCACCTCTACCACATTTCTGTTGAAGCAGTAGGATCGTGCAACTTATGGTCCGATCTTAAGCTCTGAAGATTGTCAAGTCTGAGGTTCGTGGGTTCAATTCTCAAGTCGGGCAGTTTAACGTTTTTGTGTCCTTGGGAAAGATATTGGTTTCTGGTCTCCCCTCGACTCAGGTGTCAGAGAGTAACCGTTTTCAGGCGGAGCTGAGGGGGCAAATAAGGGTTATCACACTGCACTCTGGCGACTGACAGTGACTTTATTATGTATTTTATGTCTAATACTGTGTGATTACATGCATGTTGTGCAATGCTTTAATGTGTATGTATTGTGAATGAAATTTTTAAAAAAACAAAACTAACTTATGACACTGTAACTCAAGTTTTCTGCGGGATCAAAATACGTCCCATTTTCATTTTGTACTTCTTACTACATCAGGTACAGTCATTCTGCTTAATTCCAACCATATGGGATCATTTTAAAAAGTCTGGATTAAAAGAAGTTGCAATTATTCATTTATGTTTATGAAGAAGTGATGCATTTTTACGCATAAAATGAATGCAATTAGACGGAAAGTGCGATTATTGGGATCGATATTAATTTGAGTCGGCTGTATTGCCACTTTTTATATTACTGTCACATGGAGCACTTCTTACAACGATTATACCATTAATATTTAACAAGTTTGACTTTGATTTCTCTTCCCAACAGACATGACTACAATTCCAAAGCACCTTGCAGTTTTTTTCGTCCTTGTCAGTAGTGTTTTGACTGCAGTTGTACCGAGAGAGAAAAGGCAAGCAAGTGACGGTGCTGGAGACACAAGATGTAAGTAATTTCAACACATCGTGTGTTTGCGCGTCAGGGAAGTGTCAAAAAGACAGCCAAGTCTCTCAGTATTTCTCTTTCTCGACGGGTTACGATTGGGCGCCACTCTGTTACAAACAAGCGCCGAAACCCGTTGTAAATGAAGGCCATATTTTCAACAGATTTTTTTTTTTTCAAAATGAAAGATTACAAAGGAGCGCCTATTATTCTGAAATGACGATGAAAATAAATTGCTTGTTCTATACTCAATATTCGGCCAGTAAATTTTTCCCTCTTCCATCGCCCCAAAACTGATTTGGTTGCCCCTTCCCTCCTGCCCCCCCCCCC
>JAWQUT010000069.1:814954-848748 GCA_033807755.1 Ellobium chinense | reverse complement strand
AAACCATCCTTGTGCTGCCAATGTCCTTAGACAAACAAACAAAAAATCTAGGGTGAAAGTTTGTATCAAAATTAATAATCAAAGCTGCGCTCAGATGTATTCCACCTATCTTTGTATCAGGATAGACCGTAATATATTTTAAATATGGAGGCAGAGGACGCCTGCACAAGGGATAGGTCCAGAGTGATATAGGCCCAGAGGTTTGGTTTTTTATGAGGGCGGGGCGGGGGGAGGGGGGAGCGAGAGCTTTTAAATACAGACTTCATCTTCCTGTCTTGTCACCAGAGCTCTAATATTTAAACCCCCTCCTACCCCGGAATATCTGTCATGGGATGCTGATTTGGGAGAGGGGGGGGGTCATCAAAAACAACTTTATAAAAATGAAATGTGTGGATAGGTTGGAGAAACGGCACATGAGTGAGGCATTGGAAGTGCCAGTTTAGGTGGATGGAGATGGGGTCGGGGCCGAACGGTAGCCATACACGTGCTTGATACGCTCCTGATTGTCCGCGATCACTTTCCAAAAATAGAATACTTAAAAAATGTCTCTCGGGTCCACAGAAAATTACATTCATTTTTTTTAAGGGGAAGGACAACTAATAGTCGTTTGTTGTTTATGTTTGTTTTTTTTACTTTTTTTTATGTTCAGCAGGTTAATCATTTTTGTAGGCAAATCTTCCCAGTGGATCGCCTTAAATGAGGCTGGAAAAATATCAAACAGGCTTTACTCCTACGAAAGTAATATAATATAATTGAGTGTATCGATTATCCATCTCTGCGACGTGCGTTTCATTTTTCTCCCCCCCCNTTCTTTTTTTTTCACTACCGACGAAAAACAAAACCAAACCATATTTTTTTTTATGTCTGTCTTTGTGACTGGATTTATCCTTTCCGTTCAGTCTTACACATCAATACAGAATCTGAAACCATTTTTATTACAGTAGAAACTCCTGAACTCAAATTTCAGGGGACTGGCTGAGAATATCGAGTTCATGAGAGATTCAAGTTTCTGGTTCAGTTTAATTACATAGAAATAGTGAGCCAAACGCTAGAGCTTAGCAACGAGTAAGCGAAATATTCAAGTGCTGAGGTTGGAGGTTGTGAAAGGCTACTTAACTGTATGTAACATAGACCAGTGCTAGGTCATCCAGACATCGCAAGTCATAACTCCAAAAATCAATACTTCGGCTTTCTATTTTTCCATGGCCAGAGGAATACATGTAATTATGTATGGTCTGTTACACTGACTATTATTGGCAACTACATCTTTTACTTTTGAACGCGAGACTTTCATGACGAAATGATACTGATATTTACGAGCGTACATTTACATTTAGCTCAAACGGGACGTGAGTTTTGTCGGAGTTGACTACTTAGGAGGTCTGTTGTCATTCATGGATGTTCTTCGTACCAGAAAGTAACCATGTAATGCCTAGAAAGCTGAAAATTGGTGAAGGAGAGGGATATCCAATTAGGGTATTTGTGCGTCTCAAATTATTTTTTTTTTCAGTTTTGTTGTGCCATGATCGTGTAATGGAGCGTAGTGGACGTTTTCAGAAAATAATTCTATCGCGGTGTTGGGTTCGTGTGTGGGGGAGGAGTGGGGAGGAGAGTGGAGTGGGACTGGCGACTTGCAAGCAACCTACAGCCAGTTTAGACCAACAAACTGAGAGAAGATTACATGGATTTTGATTGATTAGGTACATTTCAGAGAGCTACTGTAGCCCTATTCTGCTCTGTCTATTATCTTACGATCAGCGGCGGATCTTAGTTGCAGAATAAGGCACTCACCTGTAGGCATCATTAGATAAAGCCAACAAAGAAGAAGAAAGCGACTTAGAAAATCTCGGTAGGGAAGCGGTAGGGGGGATGGGAGGGAATGGGGATTGAAGAAGGGGAAAGGAAATCGGAAGCGGTTAGAAATCAATGGTTACCCCTCACCGACCAGAGAGAGAGAGTGAGCGTTGTCTTGGAGGTGGGGGTGGGAAGTTGCAGGCGGTACGCAATCTAGACCCGTACTGCTGCATGCTGGTGATGAATTTTTGTAGCTAAAACTGTGGTAAAAATGCCGCTGATATTTATTTTGTGTGAAGAATTTTGCGAGTTTATTTTTCAAGATTTCTGCTACAGTCATTTTATAAGGTTTTGAACTATTCACGACAGCCGTCCATAAATATTTTATTAATCTGCAAAATTTCAGCATATTTCCACTCCCTCCTCCCCCCCTCCTTTTTCNCCCCCTCCTTTTTCCATCCACCCACCACCCGCCACCCTCCACCTCCCGCAAATCCTCTGTTCTGAAGTAGGTCTATAATATATCATAAACCGTAGCATTCGACCGCACACTTTTACCATAAAGGTCAGCAGTGTTATAGGCTGACATTCCTGTTGTTTTTTTTTTGGTGTGTTTTTTTTTCAATCTACTTGAAACATTCAATATTGGCGGACAATCTTTCGACCCAGTAATGCATCATAATGTTGGAATAGATTAATAATTATGCTTTGCGGAGCTACGGAGAAGAGTGAAATGCACGAAGATCAAGTTTTTCATTGCGATAGTTTGGAGACAGTAAACGCTCCCTCATTTTTGCTCAAGGACAGCTGATGATAATTTTAAACCTTAAAGGGACATGGGTAGATATTTGCTTCACAGCCTAAAAAATCCACTTTTTTTTTTTAAACTTCAAACTGCGTACCTTTTCCTTCTTCCTGACCGTTTCTATGAAAACACCATTGGAATATATCGAGATTTTCACCCTCTGTACACCGCCATACTCCTGAAGTCATTAAGCGAGAAAAGCTAACAGCCGATGCATGCGCAAATTGGACTAATCATCGACTACCCTACCTCGCTTTTTGACGTCATGTAGCACGAGTAATGGAGGCTCAGAGTGAAAATCTTGCCTTTCCTGCTGTATTTTTTCAAGAACCGTCAGGCGAAAGGGGGAAAATATAAGCGATTTCAATCTTATCAAAAAAATTATGTGGGTATATAAGGCGGTGAAGCAAATAAGTTCCTCTGTTCCTTTCAGCTAATTGTCAGCTGTGTAACATAGGCAGTTCAGAATGGCATGGAAGAATAGATTAACTTCATTTTTAATGTAATACATCAGCATATAACTAGATAATAGACTAGTACAAGAGATGATGTTGAATTCAAAAAAAGAATTATTCCATACCTCTCGTCCACCACCCCCTCTCCCCCTCGTACTATAACATTATGGAGGATTTACATTACATGAAAACTACTATAGGCAAATTTAACATTAAGCGAGAGTAGAGTTTTCCAAACCGATAGTTTTACCGGATCTAATGACTTGATTAGTTTTGTTTTCTTTGCAAGGCTGAACCATGCACCGCAAATTGCTCTTTTAACCGCCACATCACTGCAAGCATCAATACACACATGTCAATGCAGGGCGATCTCGTTCGGGATTCTGTCCACAGACCTGTCGGTAATAGGCTTACTAACCGAAAGAAGATTTCGAAAACAGAAAAGGTTAACCAGTGCGTACTTTACGGTTGAAATGAAGCAAGGCCGGCAAATCCATCGGCCGAGGTCGAGACAACCCTTACCTTAAAAGGAGAATGCATTTTGGATTTCAGTAAATGTACTTTTACTGAAGATGAGTTAATAACGCATTAGGAATTGCATTGCTATCTTCGTCTCATCCAAAATAAAATAGAGTTTGGAATACAGAATCCTTCAAAAGTCATGACATTTTAAGGACTGAGTCTGTGTTGTAGTCGTATACAATTTTGTTTAGAGGTAAGCGACTTAATACGTTATACGTTCTGGAGCTCGAATATGAATTCCGATACTGTCATCAGAACCAGCTTATAGTTCTGGGCTGTGTTTGTTTGGTCCCGGCATGCTGACAAGAGGGCAGGCTACACACCATCCTTAGCAAAGGAGGTACAGTATTAGGAGTACGGCTTTGGTTTATACGCGCCAGTCACAATGAGGACGGCAAAAAAGGGTGCCCATCTACTAGAGGTTTGTCAGAAATGTGTCCTCTTTTGTCAAAACCGGAAATAATAGCTCGACAACATGGCAGCAACCATCTACGGTTTCAAATTTGTTAAGTGGAATGTTTTATCAACGGTCTTGTGTCGAAGGCAAGAATCAACGGGTGGTATGCTAATGAATGAGGCAAAGATGTAAGTATATAGCAAACACCACTCGCAAGTCAGTGCATTATTTTCTGTCTCTTCCGCATTACTCGCAACCATCTTGATGTGTCTACAGACTGATACCTCTTTTCTTAGGAAAAGATATGGCTTGCTCTTTCGTCAAACTGCAAAGACCAAACAAGCCCAGCCCTAAACATACTGGTAACCAAATGTGCATATTGTGGCATACTTGTGGAATAAGACCTAACTGCATCAGCACGGAGTGGGAACAAAATGAACCATGTGAATGCAGCATCCGGGAGGCAGCCTGGCCGTGCGGTTTGTGAGTCGTACTCAGAAACTGAAGACTTTCGAGTCTAACGTTTATGTGTTTGACTCGCGAGCTGGGCGGTGTACATTGTAGTGTCCGTGGGAAAGACACTTCACTTCCATTTGCTTACTCGACTCTGGTGTAAATGAGTACCTGGCTTAAGAGCTGGGACGAGGGGAGGGGGGGAGGAGCGGGACCACGGCGCTGGACCGCTGGCCACGGGCAATGACTTTGTTACGTATTTCATTTGTAACATTATGTGTTCACATGTATATGTGCTTGTATTATGAATGAGATATATAACATTGTAAAATAATTTCCCTACCGGGTAAATAAAGTCGTATTTTCTTTTTTTCTTTCGGGACCAAGGCGCTGGACCGCTGGCCACCAGCAATGACTTTTTTACGTATTTCATTTGTAACATTATGTATTCACATGTATATAGTCTATGCTTGTATTATGAATGAGATATGATATAACATTGTAAAATAATTTCCCTACCCGGTAAATAAAGTCGTATTTTCTTTTTTTCTTTCTTTCTTTTCTTTAATATGACTAAACGATGTTAATAGATGGGCAAAGACTTGCCTGCTAAAAGGGGTAATCAGTGCATTGTTGGAGACATGATGTAAGGCGTAGTGAATATGCGGAGACAAACTTTAAAAAAAAAAAAGAAATGAAAACCAGTCACGTTTGGCCATAAATAGTCAATCCGGCAACAGTGCACATTCACACTTTTCTCCAACGCGCTGGATTTTATCTGACATGACATTTTCATTTTACCTTGAATCAAAATGAATGTCTCGTTATCGGAGACGCATTTGCACCTAATAATATCGTTGCTTGTTCTTATTTCTACTTAGGTCACGCCAGATTTTGCTATAGGGGGAAGTTTGGCTTTCTTTATTTCTCACATAAAAATGGTTTTAGACTCTCCGTGAGTTAGCGTTCCCACTAGGTAGTGGGGAGGTGGGGGCGGGGCAGGTTCTGAAATAGGGACAAAGTAAGAATGAGCCTTACAGTGAACAAAATATTATGCTCCACCATGGCTTTCGTAAACGAGAGACTTGGTTCGGTTAAAAACATCTCGATCAGTTTAAATCCTTGATTATTTTATTTAAATGACCCTCGCCCGATTTGTTAAAACAAGATAATATTTAAAACAAGCCAAACAGTGAATTTTTGGACATAAGCCCTGATCGTGTCGTCATCCTGCAGTCTGATGTTATTAAATAGAATCCAAAAATGAATCTTTTGACATGAGCTCTGACCTTGTCATCCTGCAGTCAGATGTCCCAGGCCTAATGGAGAATTTGAGTACCCGGATGACTGCTCCAGGTTCTTCCGCTGTGACAACGGACAGGCGACGGTCCTATCTTGCCAGCCTGGTCTGCTCTTCAACGCTGAAGAGGGCTATTGCGACTGGCCTAGCAATCTCAAGAACGCCAGTTGTGTCAAAGTTAGGATCGTAGAAGACCGGTCAAGTGAGTGGAGTTCTTAAATTTCCTTCTTCTTCTTCTTCTTCTTCTTCTTCTTCTTCTTCCTCTTCTTCTTTTTCTTCTTCTTCTTCTTCTTCTCCTCATCCTCCTTCCGTTGAGGTGGGAAATGGGGAATCCTTGTCTCAGCCTGTTTTTCTGTTGGTGCGTATATCAATAAAAACGCCTTCGGTGTGGGTAATCTCCTTTGATGACTTAAGCGTTGCGCGTTTTGGTGACGTAATTTTCTAGACAAGAATCGAATGACGTAGGTTAGTTGACGTGGAATGTAGAATTCCGTGCCAGGAATCTTGTTTTTTGGTTAAACAGACATCTTACACAAAAACAACTTGCTGAGATGAGAAACGCTTAGGACAGCAGATTTCTTACGCGTCTGGAAAAAGAAACTCAATTAGATTTTGTCATGTTGTTTTTTTTGTGAGAGGAGATCAAGTAACAGCTAATTTGTCCGCGATTAACTGAACTTATACTACCAAAAGGTGACCGAGTCGTGTCTGTCTTTGATTAAGTCTGTTCCTATTCCGAGACGTCAAAACAATTATACTATCTGTCAAGAAGATCCAGTTGCCACTTTCTAGCACAAAGTACCAGTTCATTGACCTCTTCTCAAGGCCTGTTGTAGCTGGCACTGGTTGTCACGTCTCCAGTTTAAACCAGGGCAGGTTGTCAAGTAGATATCGACCTTAAGCCTGGCAACCATTTAATTAAAATTTAGTGACATGTCAATGACCTGACACTGTTTCTTACTACGTCTACCAATTACCCTGTCTCAGCTGCCTAATTATTTCGCAAACACCAAGACCCTCATAAAGTTTTACCAGAGCTGACACAAGCGAAACTAAGCCGTACTCTGAGCAGAAACATAGGTCTGAAGGTAATACCAGTGAATGAATTACAATATCATGTTCTCGATACTCAATAAGTGGGACAACCAACACCTACCGCGCATTATAATGTTCAGGTTTGAGTCCTTTAATTTCTTTTTCAATATTCACGTATGAACGCGAACATTTCAAAAATTTCAAGGTGTGGAGTGATTAACCCAGAATTTGAGATGTCAGTTTTGTTATGTTATAACAAGCTTAGACCTACCCCAAAATCTGCAGTGCAAGTTGTTGTCAGTTGAAAGCACGCTACAAAAATAGAGTAGGCAAATTATATTTGCGCATCATGAGTTTCTGCACCTTCTTTCTAGCATTTAGATCATCGGAAAGTTTTTCCTTTTGATACACCCAGAAGACACAAAGAGAAAGGTTTCCTTTTAATTTGTAAAAATTTTCGCATCATTGAGGTTCTGCACCTTCTTTCTAGCATATAGTTCATCGGAAAGTTTTTCCTTTGATACATCCAAAAGACACAAAGAGAAAGGTTTCCTTTTAATTTGTAAAAGTAATAATAAAAGCCGCGTTGTCTGAAAAGCTAAGTACGCTGTTCTCAGTTGCTGTACCACTATACAATTCAAAATTGTCAAAAAGTCCTTGGAGAATTTCAATCCCAAAAGTTTCATGAAATTCAGCAGAACAAAACACCCCAGATTTGGAGATTTTTTTGACCACGAGAGAGTGAAGATGGGAGGGAATTTGAAGATGGGAGAAAAATTCTTGCGTAAAAGTTGAAGTCAGACCGCACTGTATTTGAAAATCTTAACTGAATGATCTCACCATGTCTAGCACAAACATCTGAATACGACAAATATTTTACTCTTCACTTTCCTTTTTTTTTTAAGGCCTTCAACTTCCTGTCACGGTCAGAAATGCATGTGATCGGAATCCATACGGAGGGCAGATTGGACACAGTTTCCTGGTGCCTCATCCTGACTTCTGTAACGCCTTCCTCACCTGTGGCTCATACCATGTGTATGCCCCGTGTACATTTTGTCCGGAGACCATGTACTTCTCAGAGGTAGGGTTGACTTTGATAACAAAAGAAAGATGGAAATGAGAGAAGGAGAGAAGAAAAGGAAGAGGTAGGAAGATGAGAGTGAAGGAAGGAAAGAAGAAAGGAGGAAAGAATTCAGCATATGGGGGATATGTGATGCTCATAATTAAGTCGTCACTATCACAAAGTTATTGGCGTCAGTACGATCAATTAACGATTCACTGTTTTGCTTGGAAAAAAAAATGACACATACAATGAACGGTGTCTACAATCATAGCTATGGAGACTCTCTTTATCATGACTCATGGCTGAAATCAACCAATACTACCTCGACTGTTGGCACTGTTGTTTTATACTGAATCATATACTCTGTATTCATGTAACTACTGCCGCTACCAGTTATCCGTCTCATAGTCTACTTCCATGATATGAACTCCTACAAACATGCGAAATGATGTCATGATTTGATCCTTCGTTAAACAGGGCGAGGGAGGCTGCCGAGAAACACGAGGATTCAACCTAACCGAGCTCTGCAGAGGCAAAGAATACGTGGCGCACAAGGACAAGGTCTTCAGGCAGCTGGACGGAACTTGCTGGCCTCACGGAAACCGACTCACCCCGGCTCAAGGTGGGACAACTCGTCCAGGCTCAAGTGACGGCAGGGGAAACAATCAGCAAAGCAGTAATGAAACCGGTGGAATGAACAATAGCCCTAGCAGTCCAGATCAAAGCCCAAACTTGCCGTCAGATAGAGGAGGTGAAGGCCTGTCTTTCGATTTTGATGGTAATGATGGTCAAGGGACAAATAATAATACTGGCACGAGCAGTGGTGACAACAACAACAACAACGACAACGGCAATACAGATACTGGTTCAAACACAGATACTTCCAACCAAAATACAAACAACGACTCTAGTGGGGGCAATCAAAACTCAAACGCCGACCCTGATGGTGTCAACCAAACCACTGACGCTTATCCAGGCAGTGCCAACCAAACCACAGACGGTAACACAAGTAATGTTGACCAAATCACGAATTACAACCAAGATGCCACCAACCACAGCACGGACTACGACTCAAATGGTGCTAATCAAAACACAGATTACAATCCAGAGGACACCAACCAGAACACGGACTACAATCCGGACGGCACTTATCAAAACACAGGCTACAACCCGGACGATGGTAATCAAAACACAAGCTACAATCCGGACGGTATCAATCAAAACACAGGCTACAATCCGGACGGTGCAAATCAAAACACGGGCTACAATCCGGACGGAAATAATCAAAATACAGGCTACAATCCGGACGGAAATAATCAAAATACAGGCTACAATCCGGACGGAACTAATCAAAACACAGGCTACAATCCAGACAGTACTAATCAAAACACAGGCTACAATCCGGACGGTACTAATCAAAACACAGGCTACAATCCGGATGACACTAATCAAAATACAGGCTACAATCCGGACGGTGCAAATCAAAACACAGGTTACAATCCAGATCGTAGCTATCCAAATACAAGTAATAACCCACATGTCACCAACCAGACCACAAGCCACATCCCAGATGGTACTAACCAAATTACAGGCTATACTCCAGATGGTGCCAACCAAACAACAAGTTACAACCCGGATGGAACCAATCAAACTACAACATACTACCAAGATGGTACCAACCAAACTACAAGATACTATCCAGATGGCACATACGAAACAACCGTTTGTAACCCGGATGGTACCAACGAAACTACAAGATACTACCCAGATGGCACCTACGAAACAATAATTTGTAACCCGGATGGTACCAACCAAACTACGAGATACTACTTAGATGGCACTTCACAAACAATAATTTGTAACCCGGATGGCACCAACCAAATTACAAGATACTACGTAGATGGGACCAACCAAACAACAATTTGTAACGCCGATGGTACCAACCAAACTACAAGATACTATCTAGATGGCACATATGAAATAACAATTTGTAACCCGGATGGTATCATCGAAACTACACGATACTATCTGGATGGGACCAACCAAACGACCATTTGTAATCCAGATGGCACCAATCAAACTACAAGATTTTACCTAGATGGCACATACCAAACGACAATTTGCAATCCGGATGGTACCAACCAAACTACAAGATACTACCTAGATGGCACCATTCAAACCACATTTTGTTATCCAGATGGCATCATTCAAATTACAAGATACTATTCCGATGGCACATACCAAACAACAACGTGTAACCTGGATAGTACAAACCAAACTACAAGGTACTACCCAGATGGTACCAATCAGACTACGTACAACAACCCGGATGATGCATACCAATGTAATAGTTACAATCCTGAGGGTTTCGATCAAGACAGAAGTTATACCCTAGATGGTACCAACCAAACCGTGGACAACAATCAAAATGCTACAGATCAGTATGCAGACTACACCACAGGCAATACACCCCAATATACAGGCTACACTACTGATGTTCCAAGTCAAACTGGAGACCACAACACTACCGATGGCTATGACTACCCCGGGTATGGACAAACAGATGATAACAAAAATGACACCGTGTACAGCCCTGGCTATAACGGAAGTCAGAGTATTCCCACCGATGGCTATAACAACACGGGCTTTAACAATAGTAATGATAACACCACCGTTGGAAGTAACGACATCGGAGACGGAAAAGCAACTGATAACAGCACAGATTATTATAACAATACTAGACATAACATGAATGAGGGTAACACCACTGATGACTTTTACAACACAGGTTACAATATTAGTGGTGTTAACAATACCGGGAGCTATGACAGCTCAGCCAATGAAACAGCAGCCAATCGCAGCACAAGTGGTGTTAACGCCATGGCTGGTAATGACAACACTACTGCTGGAGAAGACAACAGCACAGATATCACCGGCCAAAATGTGACGTCTAATATTAACGATACTAATGTCTCTGATCGCGTGACCGATTTTGACCTAAGCATATTCAACAACAGCAAAGATATCGACACCATTGGTACAAGCCACACGAGGGGCCACGGCATGAATGATACAGACCACACTTGGAAGAATGGTACCCAGGAAGCTGCGAACAACCAAACAGATACCGAAAACGGTAGCAGTTACAACACCACAGATCAGATCAGCACTGAAAATGGCATCGGCACTGGTCAAGAGATACGTTCCAATCAAAGTAATGTCAGTGATCAGAGGGCAGGCAATAACCAAAGTAATATTGACAGTCAGGAAACAGGTAGCAACCAGAGTAATGTTAACAACCAAGGGCTGAGCAACAACCAGATTAATGTCAATGATGGAGGAAAAAACAACGACCAAAGTAATGACAACACACAAGGAGCTGTAAGCAATCAAAGCAATGTCAATAATGGAGGAGCCAACAGCAACCAAAGCAATGTTAACAATCAAGGAGCTTATAACAACCAAGGAAATTTTAACAATCAAGGAAGTGGAAACAACCAAGGAAACGTGCACAGCACTGACATAAACAACAATCAGAGCAGTAACTACAACCCAGTAACAAGCAACAATAACCAAAGTAATGATTCCAATCAAGACACTTGGGACCAGAAAGGTCAAGAGGTCAACGACACCAATCGTATCTGGGGACCTTTGGGTCCTGATATGAATGGTACAGATCGCGGCTGGACAGATAATTTAGACAATATCAGTCGTGGCTTGGAATTCGATGGTCAAGATAACGATACCGCTATGTGGGGGAGCGGCCAGAACGATACAAACAGCACAGGGGAAGGTGGCAATCGTGAATGGGATCAAGACAGGAACGATACGGATAGTAAATGGAAAGACGATTGGCCCGATACATTCCGCGGATGGGGAGACGAGAAAAACGATACAGATCGTAGATGGGGACATGGGAAGAAAGATGGAGATCGGAAATGGAGACATGACAGAAATGATACAGATGGTGAATGGGGACATGACAGGAACGATACAGATCGCAAATGGGGTCACCGAGAACATGGTGGGGACCATAAATGGAGACACGACAGAAATGAAACAGATGGTGAATGGGGACATGGAAGGAAAGATGGAGATCGGGAATGGAGATACGACAGAAATGATACAGATGGTGAATGGGGACATGGAAAGAAGGATGGAGATCGGGAATGGAGATACGACAGAAATGATACAGATGGTGAATGGGGACATGGAAGAAAAGATGGTGATCGGGAATGGAGATACGACAGAATTGATACAGATGATGAATGGGGACATGGAAAGAAGGATGGTGATCGGGAATGGAGATACGACAGAAATGAAACAGATGATGAATGGGGACATGGAAGAAAAGATGGTGATCGGGAATGGAGATACGACAGAAATGAAACAGATGGTGACTGGGGACATGGAAAGAAGGATGGAGATCGGGAATGGGGACATGGAACCCATGGCGGAGATCATAAATGGGGACACCAGAGAAACGATACGGATGGTGAATGGGGACATCGGAAGAAGGATGGAGATCGAGAGTGGAGATACGACAGAAATGATACAGACAGTGAATGGGGACGTGACAGGAACGATACAGATCGCCACTGGGATCACAGAAAGCAAGATGGAGATCGTAGATGGTGGCATGGAAAGAAAGATGGAGACCGTAGATGGGGTCATGGAGGGGACGGTAGAGAGCACGAATGGAACCACGACAGAAACGATACCGATAACAAATGGAAACATGATTGGCTCGATTCTTTCAGCGGATGGGGAGACGATGAAAATGATACTGATAACAAATGGCTTGAAGACTGGCTCGAGACCTTCCGTGAACGGGGAGACAAAAACGATACTGATAATAAGTGGAAATATGACTGGCTCGATACCTTCCGCGGATGGGGAGATGACAAGAACGATACTGATAACAAATGGCACCACGACTGGCGCAATACTTTCCGCGAATGGGGAGATGACAAGAACGATACTGATAGCAAATGGCATCACGATTGGCGCGATACCTTCCGAGGATGGGGAGATGACAAGAACGATACTGATAACAAATGGAAGCAGGACTGGCTCGATACCTTCCGAGGATGGGGAGACGACCAAAATAAAACTGGTCGCGTGTGGGGGCATGACAAGAATGATACAGATCGAAGTGGAGAATACCCTGAGACCAATACAACCCACACTTGGGGAGATGGGGCAAACCAGGCCTGGGGACAAGATATGAATGATACCGTCCAAGGTAATACAAGCTACGGTAATCAAAGCGACGTCTTTAATGAAGATGGCTTCAACACAGACAGAACTTTCGAAACAAACTTCACTGACCAGAACAATGACACTCAAGTAAACGGTAGCACAAACATTTCGGGCACTCATCCTGGCAGTTCCGGTCACGTGATATGCAATCAAAGTAGTGGTTGTGAGCAAAGCAACGCTGGTAATCAAAGCAATGTTAACTATACCAATGCAATTGACCAAGGCAGTGTCCATGACCAAGGCACCAATCACAGCCAAGAAAGCAACTGCAATCAAACCAATGGTTGCAATTATGGAACTAACTACAGTCCTGACGGTAGCCAAAATCAAACCAGCGACTATGATCAAGGCAGAGGCTACAATGAATCTAGTCTCCACGAACCAGGGAAAGACTACAATGAAACCAGTGGCTACGGATCAGGAAAAGACTATAATGAAACCAGGGGCTACGAGCCGGGAAAAGACTACAATGAAACCAGTGGTTATGAACTAAGAAAAGACTACAATGAAACCAGTGGCTACGGGCCAGGAAAAGACTACAATGAAACCCATGGCTATGAAACAGGGGCAGGCTACAATGAAACCAATGACTACGGCCAAAGCAGAGGTCAGAATCAAACCACTGGCATAGACCAAGGCGGTGACTACAACCAAAGTAATGCCTATAATACGAGTGATGCTGGTCACGATAGTATCTTCAATCAGACCACAGATTACAACAACACAAGCGGCGAACATGGTCCAGGCAGAGACAACAATATAAATGCTACTGGCAGTTTCAATGATTCGGGGCTCAGTGTGGACCGATCTAGCGAAGGTCTTGGTTTCAACTTCAGCAGCCCGGATGTTAACATAAGCAACACTAGCAATAGCAACTACAGCACGAATGACACTGCCCGAGACAACAATAACAACAACAACAACCAAAGCAAAGATTCTCATCCAGACAAAAGCGGCTACTGGGAGAGTGGCTACAATCGCACTAGTGCCTTCAACCACAGCAGTGGGTTCTCGCAGAGCACTGGCTTCAACTACAGCGGACCCCACGGCCACGGCAGCAGCTACAACCAAAGCAGCGGATACAACTACGGTAGCGGCTACAACCACAGTAGTGGCTACACCTATCACGTTGGATACAACAACGATTCTGCCCCCACCACGCCCCATCCCGGAGCCGACAACAGCACAAATTTCACTATGGATCGCTCTAATGAAGGCATAGGCTTCAACTTCAGTGACTTTGATCAAGACAAAAACTACAATGAAAACAAAACGAGCCAAAATGAAACAAACTATGATAGCGAAAATATCAACCAAACCACAGTCGGTTACAATCAAAGCACAAGCAACGGTGACATAAATAACCAGAGCACCAGTTACAACCAGTACAATAACCAGAGCACAAACTACGATCACCGCTACAATCAGAGTACTGGTTACGACCAGTACACTAACTACAGCACTGACTATGATCAGTACAATAATCAAAGCACTGACTACGATCAACGCTACAACCAGAGCACCGGTTTCGACCAGTACCCTAACCAGAGCACTGAATACGGCCAAAATAATAACCAGAGCTCTGGTTATGACCAATACAACAACCAAAGCACTGGCTATAATCAGCTTAATAACCAGAGCACTGGTTACGATTGCTCCAATAACCAGAGCACATGTTATGATCTCTCCAACAACAATAGCACTGACTATAATCAGCAAAATAATCAGAGCACTGATTTCGACCTGTATAATAACCAGAGCACCAGCTACAACCAAAGTTACAACCAGAGCCATGGCAACGACCAGTACAATAACCAGAGCAGTGACCTCGACCTGTATAACAACCAGACTTCTGGCTATGGCCAAAGCAGTAACGAGAGCACGGATTTCGAGCAGCTGAGTGCCAACCAAAGCACTAGCTACAATGGAAGCACTGACCATGACGAGGATCGCAACAACACTCAAAGCGTTGATCTTAGCCAAGGTCACGGCTACAATCAAAGTCAAGCCTACAATGAAACTAGTGGCAACTATAGCACCGGAAATTTCTCAGACAGTATGGACCGAGTCTTTGAGTTCCCCCTAGATATAGGAAGTGCCCAAGGCAGTGCCAACCAGAGCACAGATCTATACAGTGCCAACGAAACTGCTGGAAATTACTCAAGCAGCACCGCACAAGACATGAGTTCCAATCAAACAGCTACTGATGGGAGCAGGGGTTACAACACAAGTAACAATGCTGGAACTGCCAACCAAGACACTGACCACGATGGACAGGGAAATGGCACTGGTAGCAACCAGAGCAATGTCAATGATCAGACAATACATAGCAACCAAACCAATGTGTCTAATCTAGGAACAAACAACAACCAGAGCAACGTCTTCAGTTCTGGGGCAGAGAATAACCAAGCCAATATAAACGAACACGGAACGGGTGGTAGTCAAAGTAATGTTTACAATCAAACAACGGACAGCAATCAGAGCAACATTGCCGGTCAAGGACAAGGAGGTAATAGCCAGAACAATGTTAACAATCAAGAAACAACGAACAACCAAAATAATATTAACAATCAAGGAACGAGCGGTAACCAAGGCAACGTCTACAATCAGGTAAACAACAACAACCAAACTAACGTCCTTAACCAGGTAACGAACGTCAACCAAACGAACGTCGCCGGTGAAGGATCTGGAAACAACCAGAACAATGTCTTCAATCAAGGGACGAGCAATAATCAAAGCAATTTCAACAACCAAAATGGTGACAACAACCAAAGCAATGAAAATATTCAATCCACAGGGAACAACCAAAGCAATATTTACAATCAAGGAACATACAACAACCAAAACAATGTCGTTGACCAAGGCCAGGGCGACAACAGAATCACTGGTAATAACACAGGCAATGTGACCCATCCAGAACAAGGCAGTGTCCATGACAATGGTACCAACCAAGCTCAAGGCAATACTCAAGACACTGATAACACACACTCTCAAGGCAACGAGATTGGCGGAATCAATTATCAAGGAGAAGGCAATGATACAAATAACAGCACAGACAGAAGTTCAAACCTCACTTATTCAGACTCTGCTGCTACAAACGGCAGCAGCTCTGGAGGCACCACCAACACCAGTGATGGCCACGGATTCAATGGCACCACTAGTCAGAATCAGACCATTCCTGATCAAGGCACAGACGGCACTAGCTTTACTTTAGATCGAGATTTCATTTTCGACGGTGAGGCTGACAATGATACCACCACCAGCAATGTCACCAGTACTGGCAATATCACCAGTGCTACCAGCGACATCAACACCACTCCTAGTACTGGCACCACATCTGGTACTGACAGCGACATCAACAGCACTCCTAGTACTGGCACCACATCTGGTACTGACAGCGACAGCAACACTACTCCTAGTACTGGCACCACATCTGGAACTGGCAACGACATCAACAGCACTCCTAATACTGGCACCACATCTGGTACTGGCAGTAACATGAACACCACTCCTAGTACTGGCACCACATCTGGTACTGGCAGTGACATCAACACCACTCCTAGTACTGGCACCACATCTGGTACTGGACTCGATATCAACACCACTCCTAATACTGACAGTGGCACGACATCTGGTACTGGAATCGACATAAATACCTCTTCTAGTACTGGCACCACATCTGCTATTGGAAGCAGCACCACATCTGGTACTAGTATCAACATCAACAGCACCCCTAGTACTAACAGCAACCCCAGCACTACCTCTGCCACTGGCAGCGGCACTACATCAAGTACTGCCACCGGCACCACCTCTGGAACTGGAAGCGGCACAAGCACCGCAAGTAATGATACCAGTAGTGGCATCAGCGGCGGCATCGGTGACAGAAGCGGCGCCAGCGGCACCGTTGCCCCCACCCTAAGCTCCATATTAGGTATTGGCACCACCAGAGGTAGCACTACTTATGTCAGATTCTCAGACCCAGGCAACGGCGATACCCAGAACTACATCTGCGGATGTGGCAAGAACCATCACCCCAACACACACATTGTCGGTGAAAACCAGAACACTGGCAAAAGGTGAAGGGGCACCAACAACATAGACTAATCATTTTTATTAATTAACCATCAATCAACAATATCTGGGCAGATATCGCAATTATTTTGGGCAGACAATTCTCACACTGTTACGAGAGGTTGTCAAGACATAAGTATTAAATGCCGTCGTGCCTTGTTCTCGACAATCACTTGCGTTTGTTTTTTTTTGTGATGTTTGTCCCACCCGCTCTACGTCATGCATGTTTGTGACCATATAAGTGATGGGACATACCCTCTCCCATTTCTACTCGCCTCTCTTTTTTTTTTCCAAAATTACCCGTATTTTTCATATGGCAATGGCGATTCCTGCATCTGTGACGACTATATGCTGATAAAAGCCTTGAGATGATGATGATGGCTCATATAAATAGTTGAGGTGATGTTGGTAATACGATGGAGTCCACCCAAAGCGAATTTGCTGAAACTGAAACCATGAAAACATTTTGAGCCATCAATAAGTGGTTTAAAGTGAAGCTGTCTTAAAATAAGCACATGTCTCTGATTCTTTAAGTCCAGACTGAGTAGACTCCACTCCGTGATACAGTGGAATGGTGAAAGCCAAAATCCATGAGCTCAGGTGGATCTATTAGAACTATCCATAATGCACAGTAATACATGTCATTATACAAGTACAGATACTTGCATTTTCTAAACTTTTTTTTTGACCACCCTCTTGTGCTTGTTACTGAATTTTAAGTCTGGACTCCTTATCCACTTCTCAAATTAATCCGAATTTGGACAGCATGTATAGTGACGGATTGAATATAATAGTGAAGCGAATTACACGGTCATAGATTAGTAGCAAAGCATTTGTCACCATGTGAATTTTTTGAAAGTTCACCATGAACGAATCTGTCACTAGTATCTTCAAAATTAATATTCCCTCATAAGCAAACATATGTTGCTAGGATGGGGCAGAGCTGCATAACTGGTTTGCACATAATGATCAACAGGACAAGAGGGGAGGGAGGAAATGTGGTGCCATTCATCTAACTGCATTGGTTCATTTACATCAAATGAAGCTTGCATCCTCCCTTTTCTGCTGTCCTTAGAGGGTGTAAAAAACAGAGAAGTAGTTCTCATTTAAATTCTATTTCTTAAGTTACCCTTGACTAATAATGCATAATTGCTTTAATTCAAAACATTGATATTCGTTTAAACTCTGTAATAGTTTTAGCAATAACTATACTAATATGGAGGAATTTTGATAAGAGCTTAGGAAGGTTTCCGATAAAATGATTCCACAGAATTACCTTTCATTATAGATGATGAGAATAGGGCGATGGTGATTTTAGGCCCCAAGCAACAATCAGAATGTCTTTGGTTCAACCCCTAGTCAGGCGGCCGATTTTACAATCTCTTTTCTTATTCTTCTTTCCTCTTCATTTCTCTCTGTGCATTTTGATGTATGTATTTCCACATTTATTTCAGTTAACCTCATTTTGTCTTCTTATGCATTATGTATTTTTTCTGTGTAGTGGTTTTCTTTAATAATAAATGATGATGATTATGACGATGATGATGATGACTGTGGAAAGTAACAATGATGAAGAACAACAGTGTTCACTGTTCAGGAAGAAACAATCAACAAGAATCCTGTCTGACTTTCAGAGTGAAGGAAACCCTGGGCAAGGCATTTACTCCAACAATGCCAGTGTGAAGATAAGTAAAGAACAAAGCAAAAATGAAAGGCACAACTCATGGGTAGCCAGTTCAAAATTTTAATATTCTTTCTCTGCAACAGCAGTCAACCGCAACAATAGCAACAATCACACTCTCTATTCTAGGCACTCACGAGTAAAGATAAAAATCACAAAGGCTTATCACAAGTTGTAACTCATGTATAAAAAAGCAATATTATACCCATCAATCAGTCACTCAGTTAACAGGAGGTCCCTACAGTTTATCTTTAACAATCTGACCAGTGTTGTCTTTCCTTATAGCATAGGTGGAAGGAATACTTAAGTTCCCAACAGCAGCAAAAAAAACAAAAACCCACAGGCATCTCTACTTGATATTTTACTAGCTTATAACATAGGTGGTAGAAGCACTGAGATTGCCAACGGTAAAAGCTTCACACATCTCAACTTAATGTTGAACTGGCCTGTTCATTCCTTCTAGCATGGGTGGCTGAAACACGTTTGTTTCCAACAGTAAACGCTACAGATCTCTCCACATGACTTTTTATCAAACTAATAACTGCTAGACTCTTTCATATAAAATGCACATGTGTGTTCTGTCATCCTACTTTTCACTCTTCAGCCAAGCCTATTATTTTCTCTTTTTTTTTTGGTCACTCCCAGAGGCATGGGTAGCAAAACTGGAGGAACCTCTGAACACTGAAAACTTTCACCAAAATAACAGTTTCATTATCAAGGTGTCATTGTAAATGCATAGTTGCATTATCATTGTATCATTGTAAATGCATATCAAATAAATCTGAAATAAAAAGACTTTGAGAATAAAAGAGCAGAAAAAAATTGTGTAAGTCCATAAATGGCATCCCTAATCCTTCCTATCTTCCTATTTGTACTGTTTTTATCACTATCCATTTTCCTCATTCAAAACATTGACAGCATGTATCACTCAGCTCAGTTCTGTTATATGGATTGAGATCATGAAGGAATAGTAAACAACGATTGAACGAGTTGTACTTAGTACCACGTCCTTTCTATTTACAGTGGAACCTCAATATACATCTCAGTGCATGTGTGATTTATACTTAGTAACAAGGTGTGTATGTAGTGTAACAAGGTATATGTAGTAACAAGATTCATTACTTTTAGCTGATAAATGCAGAAAATATTTTTTGGATTTTTTGTATGTCAAAGGACAGAAACAGATTGAGGCCTAGTAACAAGATTGATCCAGTGATGTCTGAGTGTATGCCAGCTGATTATTGCTAATAGACGCATTCTTTGATCATATTGACAAACTTTCACTGAATCCTGAGATTTAAATGGGTTCTGTCTGTGCCCTGCGTGCCTTGGGCTAGGTCTGCTTGAGTTGCAAGCAAGTCAGTTGACTTCCCCACCTACAAATCCAAAATGGTAAGCCTGGAAGGTGCCTCTGTCTGTCCAGTAATCTCATGTCTAAGAGCTAAAAAGATACGGGGGTCGTTTGTAAATGCACCTGGTCTTTCATCACTACAGTAGATATCACCATCTCCATTGCATCACGAAGACGTTAGTGAGTCCTCGAACCAGTGCAATGCTTTTCTCCTGCTTGTCACTCATTCCATCAAAGTAAGTGTGAAATTGGATTAATCAGCACACCCAACTGGTGCTGAACCACATATTTTGAGATCATATGCCATCTCCAATCTGCTTCCATAACTGGGTTGCTTTGATGAGGAAAATGCTTAGTGGGACCTTACAAGTTGATGTGTTATAGGAAGGTTATACATTATAAGTATACTTTGTATCAAGGTTTATTTTACAAATGTAAAGAAGAGAAACATGGGTGGTTTGGAATGTAAAAATTATAAGGAGATATAAGTTGTAACAAAGTACTTAATATCGAGATCCTACTGTATAACAAAAGCACATAGATCAGGTAACTAAAAGTCTTTCCTAATTACATTTGCTTGAGAAGGCCTGATCAGTGCACTCAGAACAAATCCTCTACTGGTTCAAGCACTGCTTTATTATTAAGAACTACATAAGAAGTTTATGGCAACTTCATAAATATACGTGTAAATTGAAAGAGTTAACAAACTGAGTCTGAGGACCATCTTAGGATCAAAGGATCATAATAAAATATTAATATTTTGTTGTGATCTGAATCTTAATACTAGACTAAAACACATAAGAGAAATATATGCCAACAAAATGCGGTTCAGGATTGATAATGATCCAAGACACAGAAAAAGGGCTGGTATCTTTACTTTCAGCACCTGTCTCAAAACTAGCTCATTGAAGCTCTGACTTCATCTCATTCTAACCCCTTCAATTGGCTAAAATTGTGTTTCTGGCTGTTTTGCTTTTGGCTTGTATTGTACTCTGTGAATACTGTATGAAGCTGGAGTCAACCAGTACAGTGCTGCCACCTAGGCATTGGGATATGCACAGTAAGTATAGGAGAGAACACAGAGAGGCAACACTTGATTGACATTGAAGGCAACATATTCCTGGCACAGCATGGCACATTCTCCTTGGTCTCCTGGACGGTACAGACGGCCTGGGACCTGAAAGAAAAGACACTTTTAACATGGTGGCTGGGTGGGTTGGTTGACCATATGTGAGTTGTCCTGTTAGAAACAACCCCCCAAATATCCCTTTGCCCTGGAGAAAGGACACTAAGGAAGTTCCAGGGTTATGATTTGTTCAACACTATGGACTTTATCAAAAATCCCTATAGCTTTTTACTTTTATTTTATTTTACTTGTAATGAAAAAATGAAAAATGAATCAAAACTGATATCTTTAGTCATCAATTGGGGAGGTTGAAACATTTCACAATAATAAATAAGGTTTATAAGCCTTGTAAATTGCATTGCCCATTCATATAGGTCTATATAATTATTACCCTACCAGACAAGTTCACTAAAGACTTTCTCAACTCCATATGGAGAATATAGTGCTTCTACCACTCTTTACAGGCACTGCCTTATAAATGTATTTCATTCCCATTCAACAAAGAGATGGACAGAGGAAATATGATAGAAATGCTTTCCTCAAGACACTTGCAACATGACTGGGATTGAAACCACTCTCATCTGATCTTATCAAATATATGCCCTGCTTACTTGATACTTACAATGATGGAGTCATTCCCCTCTGATGGTGCTTTCCTGGTTCTGTCATATCTCATAACTGTCTCCACTTTGCCTAAGCCTACCCTGCACTCCAGCAGCTTGCCTAACTGTGGTTCGGAGAAAGGAACATAGAAATAAATAGTTTGATATGGCAGTTGAGATCACTGTGAACTTTATGTAAGAGACTAATAGCACATATCTTATGAAATCTTTGGAAATCTGTCCAGAGCTCAGATTAAACCTCTGTATCTTGTATGTTAAGTATACAAATAAAAACTTCACTTTAAAACAAGCAGTTCAGTACAATTTCTGATGCTCATAGATTGCTATTCCTGGCTAAGGCTTTACAAGGGCCCAGTGATCTGAGTGGGAGCCCAATGGCCCATCCCTAGCTTTCCCACCATGGCATGACAAGCCGTGGTTCAAGCCACCATCTAGTCTATCATATAGTGGAGGTTTATTATTTCAATCTTTAAAAGCCTTAGATTACCACAAGCATAAGGCAAGAATAATTAACAAATAGTGCCTTGTAGATATAAATCAGTTTTTGGCTCTTGTTGTTGTTCTTGTTGTCATGGCAATACGAGAGAAGGCTTATTTTATAAGGGAAACTTACTGCAGAAAACTGAGCTGCCTTTGAAGGGTACTTTGAAAAGTATAACCCCTTGCCAAATTCTCCATGAGTGCAATCTGCAAGCACAAAAAACAGCATATACAAATAACAAATAGCATACTGAGAGTATGGACAGTGTCATTAAACTGATCTGAATTTAAACTGGTTGAACAGAAAGTCTGATAAAGCATTTTACTGACCAGAGTAAACAGTCCAGCAATTCCAGAAAGCACACTGATAATAAGTAGGACGGCAGATGCCATCTTGTGTCAGTGGAAATGATTCCATGACTACAATGATAAAACTCAGTTTCATTATGTTTTCTTAAGTTATGTTGGTGCAAATTAGGAGACAATATACAATTTTACATTTCCTGCTTATTCATGTTTACAAACTAATTACAAAATCTTATGGAGATTATTTTGTAAGCAAAGAGGAATGAATGCAAATGAGCAGTGAAAGCAAAAGGATACACTGTCTCGACATATATAAGAGGCATTCTAGACTGATAATTGCTTTTTTTTTCATTTCAAGCACTTTTCACTCTGCACTCTACAGACTGATACAGCAAGATAATGATATCTGACCATAACCACACTTCACTCAAGACAAATGTACATGACCAAGAAATACCCTGGTTATGTATGTGTGAAATCTCTCATTTGCTATGACAGCCACCCGTTACACCAATCCTCATGATAACACATTTACCCTATTACCATATATCAAGGCCAGTGACAAAGATACTGACCATCTTCTGTAAAGCCATTCGCTAATATATGGGGCAGCCTGTTTGGTTTCTCCAGTGAACCACAATAGTAAAGTTCTGTCAGCATTGATGGGTCCACCATCTCAGAGAGGGCCTTTTCATATCTGGACCACAGCTGCTGGTTTTCTGGTGCCTGCAACAAGTGAGATATGTTTTTTGCAGCTTTATTCCATGTTTAAATGTACTTATTTCACTTGAACACATAAACTGTAGACTTGAAAATTTGCATGGTGTCTGTGGGCCTTACAATGTCACAGAAAAAATTTTCGGCATTGTTATTTGAGGCACTGCAAATGCTGACACTCCATTAGACTGAAAATATGAGCTAACAAGAGGGAATTGCCTGAATGGAAAATGCAGATGGGAGAAAGACAGGGTAGCAAACTTGACATGTTCCCAGATACCTACCGTCATAATCTCAGGCAATTCGTCGATCTCAATTGTGTGAGTGTTTCCGGAGAGAGAAAAGAAACCTGTATAATGCCCATGTCAAGCATTGGTGCTGTGTTTTAACTAATGACTGTGTGACCTAGTTTGTCTGTGAAAATTGGTGGATGTATTTGGTTGTAGCAAGCACAAAAATAGCTCAGTTTGCAAACTGTCTATTCATGAGACAGGCAATCTGCCTATGGCTGTGATGATGCACAGTTCATGTTTTGCGCCAGCCTCTACCTACAGTAAGTCTAATGACAGCAAGATACTCCATTTTACATCACAGCTCTTCTTATTCCGTTTACAAGAAGCCATAATAGTATTCCTGTAATCCGAGTCCTGTAATCCGAGTCCTATATGTTCTCCCATCAGATCCACCGCTAAGACAAAGCCGCCCAATTTCAGATGGGGAGGGAGAGAGTAGCTCTTTTGGCTCCTCTTCCCTCCCTGTGTGCCTCATCTTTCCACAACCTTCAAAATTCCTGATTTAAAATCAGTGTCTTTAATAGCTAGGGAATTTGGGCTTTCCAGTCTGAACATGTGGATGGATGGATACTTAATCCATCATATCCAGATATATGAATGTGTAGTTTCCTCTACATCCACTGCACTTTTGGGCTCTTCAATCTGACATGTGGGTGGATGAATACTATATCCATCATATCCAGATATCTGTATCTGTAGTTTCCCCACTCCACCCCCTCTCCCACCCATCATCTATCTGTCTGTCCTTTTTTTTTTTGCCTGCTCCTCATTCCCTCGTAGACGAATGTGTGGTGGGTGTTAATGTTCTCATAGAAGCAAAATATTGAATATAAAAGGGGCTGCGAAGAAAAATACTGCTTGTCTTATATCTCCTGCTGGATGCAGAATAACACCACTATTGATTGTTCATGAGTTGGAAAGCAGTAAAACACGAGCAACAGTAAAGCTACCTTAAGCACTGAGGAAACTGTGTAATGGACCTTTATGGAGCGATCTGCCTCCATGCCCTTTACAAAACGAGTGATGATCTCTGTATTGCTGTCCACTGTGAAGGGGCCTGATGGAAGCTGTACGCTGGACTTGACAGGTGGGGGAGGGGTGGGAGGTCGAGCTGAGAAAGAGAGAAACACTTAATATTACTCATGTTCTCAGCCTTGGACAAAAAATGACTAGCAGTTTGGTTAGGTTAACACAGTGACAGAATTGGCAGGCAACATTTACTATTCATAAGCATTATTATTATAATGTTCTCTAGTCCATAACTTTTATTGTAATCACTGTATCAATTATCATTTGTTGTTTTTTTAAATTTTTGGCTGCTTTTTTTTTCATTTTTCCATGCTAAAGAGTCCTAAACCCTTAACTGTGCCTAGCCTGACCATGGTTACAGGCATGAGTGGGTGAGTCACAACTTGACTCCATGTTTCCATTGTTGAGGCAACCCTCAAAATTTCATCTACACATTTTCAAAAAAACAGACATTTTAGAGAATGATGAAAGGGTTAAACATATATGTCAAAAATGTTGATTTATTTTTACTACAAACCTGGGATTCATCTGCAATATATGCAGTGAGGATGGTACAGCTTAAGCCTAGAAATGGCTTCCAAAGCTAGGCCACAAAGTCTACTTTTCAATAACAAGCTGCTTTGCTTATCACGGAGCTAAGAATTTGAAGCCATTGGCCTATGAAGAGGATGTGCCATCATTTGTACGTTTCACAGCAGTGATATAATGGTGTCTGTTTTGGATGTCTTGCAGGGGACATAGGTCATAGCAAGACTCCAAACTCCACGAGCAAACCCATTGTTGCTTCACCTATCTAGCCATGTAATCTGGGTTCTTTTCTAAGCACAGATGTGTAGAATGCACAAGCTGCCTCAGATTTCAATCTCTTGTATGCCTCACGAATAGGTGATCAACAAGAATAGGTAGCCGTGTTGTCTGAGCATTTGCATAAACTAGCATGGCAAGAAATAAACACAAAGACATTTACTTTCTCATTTCCACAATTTATTCTGATTGCTACTTTCTGACAACAAGTTACATCAAATTTCACAACGCTTTTTGTCTTTGGCTCAGGGGCTTCTCTCTCTCCCCTTGTGATCTCTGTTTTCATCTTCCAACTGTTTCTGAAGAAACACATAATTTCCCTTCTTTTTGGGTTCAAAGGTCTACCTCTCAAATATCAAACACAGCTTAAACCAACAAATGTCTCCTTTAATGATATTCTTTGAAACTTGAAAACATGGAAACTTGTTTTAATGCTAATAAATGCTTTTTTACGTTTTACAGAATTCATCTTTTGTACTAAATGACTCTACTACAATACTTCATATCTACTGTCGACAAGCCCAATTGGCAAAGTTTGCCCAGCATATAGACCATTATCTCTGAAGCTGCTCTTTTTTAATAAAAAATTCTTCACAAGCCCATTCAATTCTAATAGTACAAGACACACCTGTGATGATGACAGAAACCTGTACAACAGAATATCTTACACAAAATCAGGCAATGATCAGTTGCTACATTAAGGAAAAAAAATCTAAGGCCAAGTAATTGTTTCTAATGTATATAAATTTCTATGACAGTTTCGACAATCAATAACTTCTTAGCATTATTCTAATCTCAATCTCAATTCAGTAGACTACAGTGCACTTTTCTATGGTACTTCTACAATCTCAGTTGAATTTAGTAACTGATTGAGACAGTATGAACTGAAAATATAATAACATATCAAATATTACATTTTTGAAATTAAATGCTGTCTATTACTAATGACAACTGGAAAGTCAGGGTTATATTTTCTTGCACTAATCACCACACTTCAAGTTAACAGAAATTTTTACAGAGCTCAAGAAGGGCTAAGTAATGCACTTCACAACAAGTTAAAGCCTCCATGGTAAGGATGGAGTATCTATATATAACACTGTTTATATTAACTGAAAGCTAGCTTCTACCAGGGGAAGCAAATGTGTCCATAGGGATGAGATACAAAAATAACAGGGCAACATTGTTAGGAACAAGGAAAGACATGTTTAAGCTAGAAAACAGTAAACATGCAAAGGGGCATTCATTACAATTCACTGTAATGAAGACACTTCTACAGTGAGAGTTGTACTTTTTATAAAGCTTTACAACCTTTGATTGTTATGACTCCCTAGCTTTCCAACAGGTTCATTTCTCTTCCGACTCCAGGAATCAAAAACAAAACCAGCTTAACAAAACAGATGATAATAGAAGCAAACTACTAATTACTTATTGTGCAACGGCCCCTCCATCATCTCAACCATGCATACTCAGTGCGTAGTTTCCTGCAGTAATCATAAAATTCCAAAAACAGCTCATTAACAATGACAACACCATAGCATCTAATCTACAACATCGGAGTCTCTCTTTCCAAGCTCAATGGCTTTTTGAAGAAAACAAATTATTACCCCTAAAATATGATGAAACTTAAATGAAGCATATACACATACACCCACACACATGAGTCTGTTCATAAACCTAAAATCAATGCAGTGTCGCGGTGCAGTTCTTCTTGTTTGCCTTCATCAAAAGAAGAGGTTTTTCTCCTTAAATTAGCTTTACTTAAAATGACACTCAAGCTTGTACAAAATTACCATCTTCTCCTGTGCTATTTAATTAATTCTCAGGCAGTGAAACATTCCTCTAGTTTTCTGATGTGGTTTCCCCTTAGGCCATATGCATTTTACTTAGCAGATGCATCCCATTAAGTCAGTGTCCCATTATCTTCACCTGTAATCAGCAAATGCTTTGCTGTAAACAAGCTCATAGTTTGTGGTGTCATCATGTGCTTCAAAAATTACCTTGAGAGAATGCGATGTTAACATTGTTATGGCAAAGAAAAAAGTATCAGTACATATCTTTGCAACTGTAATTTTGGCAGGAAAATATTGGTGCATCTTAAGTTATCTGACATGTCAACATGCGTCTTGATCTCATAAATAACATGGTACCCTTATTTAAAAATGGTCAAAGTCTGAATTGCACTGTTTTTGAGGAACAGTGACAATGTTAAGTCCTCTAATATTTATACTGGTTCATTGGAGGCACTAATTTATCAAAATAAATTAAATTTTGTATTATCCATTAGGTTATGGCAGATGTTACTGTTTGAACCAACGCTGCTGGGAAGCAAGTTCATCTATACATTTTGATGTACTGCATGACAAGCATTTTTCTTCAATGCTGTCTTTATCTTGCTTTTGATTCAGTAATGTAATATCTCCATAATATTCTTGCAGATGTTTATGAACCAAAAGAGTAATGGGGAAGGTGCAAAGTATTCCAATAGGAATTGTAGGAATGGTATATGATGCCAGAAAATATGTGAAGGAAAATAAGGCTTTCTGGCGAATACACAGAAGACATGAGATGGCTATAAAACAAGACTATGTGGTCCAAACTGCTGCACAATCTTCTTGCTGTGCTGCATGTGATACACTTAGAAACCTAAAGGCTCTGGACTAGACTGCATCGTAAGCTAAAGCTATGCCAGCATGATATTATGCCGCACCATCTCTAAATTCATTGACCTTAACAGAGTTGTGAACTCTTGCTTGCTAAGTGGCCACAGCACCATCTACTACTCAGAAGCAATGATACTCCTCAAGATGCTCTGAACCAGACTTCCTATCATAAACCAGATGTACGCTAAAGTGAGCTACACTTGAGTAAAGCAGGCAGTCTCTCTAAATTCACAAACATTGATAAGAGTAATGAACATAATGCATGCAGAGGGAACATAGCACAGTCTATTTGTTCAGAATCTGTAACACATTCCAGAAATCTAAAAGCTCTAAACTACACACCATAAACTGGAGCTATGCCATAAAGCTACATGTGACTAAGCAAGTACCTTCTCTACATTCACACACATTGACAAGAGTTATGCACACAATGCATGCAGAGGATACACAGCACAGTCTACTTGCTCAGAATCTGTAACACACCCCAAAAATCTAAAGGCTCTAAATTATACATCATAAATTGTAGTTATACCACGAAGTTGCACATGACCAAAGCAAACAGCTTCTTTAAATTCACATGCACTGACAAGAGTTATGAACATAATGCAAGCAGAAGATCACAGCACATCCTATTTGCTCTGAATCTGAAACACCTCCTGAGGAATCTAAAGGCTATGAACTACTAATCATAAATTGGAGCAATGCCAAACTGAAATTATGCTTGACTACAGCATGCACTTTCTCTATTCATAGACATGTACACTGACATAATACTGTATGTGTATGAGCTTTCATGTCACTGGGCATTCATGTGTCCTCCTCACCCTGACTGGTTGAATCTTGTCTGCCTGCTGAAAGAGCAGCAACCTCTTCTTCTAAGGCATGCAAGAGCTCCTCTGTGTTTATCTCATCTGAACCTTGAGCAAGTGATGACAACAGTATCGGGAATTGTATTGTGCAAATGTGTAAACTGCAAGTATAATCTCTTCCTATCGCAATCTAAACTGTGTCTAACATACAGCTGTAAGCTTTTCACCATCTATATTGAAGTCACATACATGTATATGCACATACCTTTGAAAGTAACATCAGAAGTTCCAATTTAGGAATATTGTGTATATTGCTTGTGGAAACACAATACTTAACATTGTCATATGGTTGAACAGAGCGTGTACTGCTTGTTGAAAAGTAATACTTAACTTTGTCATGTGGCTGAACAGAGTGTGAAATTTTATGAATCAGTGGATGATAACACTAAGCGTAAAAATTAGATAGCAATGAAATTAGACAAAAGTTTCAAAAGTTATGAAGTTGGATTAGATGTACTTACAAAACTTAATTGTGTTTCACTACCATATCATGATTATACACAAACAAACCAAATTTGTTGGACTTCAATGCTGTTAAACACACCAAATATAATAAATGCATAAACTGGAAATGTCAGTCCTCTAAATGTCATAATAGAATAACAGAATTATTCAGGCCATGTTGAAAAATGTTTTCACTTTAATTAATAAGAGATGGTCTCCACTAAAAACAAGTTAATGTCCTTATTTTAATTTAATAGCTGCGCTCTTGAAAAGTTATAATATATATTTCATGCAAGATATTTCATAAGCACCTAGTAATGGAATGGGGCTGGTGGGGGAAGGGGGAGTATGTTAAGTAATTAGTTATAGTATCAACTTGGAAAGACATGTAGTATCAAGTTAGAAAGACGTGAATTGTTTGTGAAGAGGGGAGAAAATCGAAAGGTATGTATTGAGCAGAGACTAAAAAACTGCCTGACTGGTAACTATAAAAGGAGATTTAAAAATGTCTGTTTGAATTATGGAAGCAGTGATAAAACACTCTTTTCACACTTAAGCTATTTAGTCTCAGAGATATACAGTGTAATTTTACCTTCTTCTGGAACTGCAGTTGCATTAGAAAATGCACTGCGGGCTGTGTTTATTTGCAGTGAAAGCAAATCTTTTTCTGAAAAGTTCATCAATAAATTGTTTAAATGTCCAAATTTTCAAAATCATGAGTTGCATTAGAATTAAAATCACAAAACAGCAACAAGAAGAAATGACTCAAAGATCTGCACTTGATAAAACACAACACAACATGACATAACAAAGCAAACATTAGCCAACATAACAAACTTAATAGAATACAAAGCAAAGCTGAACTCCAACTAAAAAAACATCTTCCATTTGATTTTTTTTTCCAATGCTTGTTATTGTCTGTGTCACTGCAGATGCTAAGCATGTGACAAATGTCTCAAATTGCAAAACTAGTTTACTGAAGTATCAGATTAACTCAGTGTGTACCAAATACAAAATTACGCCAGGAACAAGGTAAACAAGGAACATGATGTCAGAAACAAACTCACCAACCACAAGTTTCTCCCTCCGAACTTTGTCATTATCTGTGACGAGTTTGTTCAGCAAACCATTCTGGGTGTTTACCTGAAAATGAATAAGTCAAATCTTGTAGCATGAAAATATATGCAAACATGGAGCCCCCAGCTTCATGTATACATTCTTTCAATACAGAAAAGTGTGCATGTGAATCAGGGAAGTTTATGAGAATCTAGGCCATGTTTGTCTGTTCTTTCAAAATGGTGTTAGTAGGTGACAACTAGACCATCGTCAGCTATGCTGGCCCTAACATACCGGAGCACTGTCTGTTGGCATAACAAATGCAAAAACCATGATTTTCCCTTGGTATAGTTTTGACAGACACAGTTCAGTCCCTTCATTACTGATTCCACATACATCAGTCATGCTTTGGGTCCAGACAAGATATCATGCCTGCAGTGACATGTGTTGTGCTGGAAATGCTGAGCTGTGAATACCCTCATGCTGAAGAACTTACCAAAACCTCTGATGTTTTAGTAAAACAAATATAGAAACGACTGATAAGGTGTGAAACGCAAACAGCCCACCCGGCCACTCCCTCTTCTTATGCTTACACAACAGTGCAATTGTATATCCAACCATTGCCATGCAAGGGTGATCTTGCAATTGTCACCTGTTCCAAGACTTCTCTATTGTTTGGCTTGCTAGACCCATTATTCTTAGGACAAGCAAACAGGAGCTATACTATTAATTCATCAGTTCAAGTCACTTCCACTGATATTAAAGAAAAAGAATGCTGTTCTTTTCATATGACATCAATGTTAATTGTTAAGTCACCCTTTGTCTCATCATTTAGTAAGGGAAGCCACTTCAGAAATAATGAAGCAGATGCTATCCTAAGCATGTATAAACATTAGAGTATGTTCACATCATTTACAGGCATAGGCAGATCACCTTAGTGAATTTTTCAGAGGAGGCAAAAATTATTAGACAACACAAGAAAATAATGCCAATCTCAATCTTCGGTGCTCTTTTTCAATCAATGACTTCGTGACTTACTTTGTGACATTTGATAGATGTATTGGGTTGTAACAAGCACAAAAATAGCCAAGTTTGCAAAGTGCCTATGGTTGAGATAGGCAACCTGCCTATAGCTATGAGGACATATTTGTCTGAGTGATAGTATATACGACTCATAAGCAGCACTGATGTCTATCAATGTGAAATAAAGACTACACTTACTAAATGTTTGAGCTGTAAGATCTCATTGCGATATTTCATGACACAACACAACTGTCCTTGATAGGCCTCCCGACTCTTTTTCTGCCTGCAAAAATCAACATATACCTCTTCAGGAACAAATCATTCAATTATAATGCAATATATAACCCCATTAGATTACCAAGATGTTGAATTCCAGATTAAAGAAACACTGTCACTAAGAGCATCCTATTATGTCTGCTGTGGTATCTCAAAAGATTACTGCAGTATCATATCACATTTGAAACATATTATTTAAATCTCAGTGACTTTTACATGAAAACTGCAAATATATGACCACAGCAATGATTATCTGTCCCCTGTAGACAAAATTACTAAAAGACATAGAACAAGATAACATTATTTCTTCAGCTGTGAATCTTTATAAACAGATTCTGTAACAATGTACTACAACAGAAGCAATAAACACATACAGTAAGTAGCCTGTGTCTGTGCACAATCAGTGTCTGAACATTTGCACAATTTTTCATTTATAACTTTATTTTCAAAATTTTGCCATCTTAGAAATAAAACACCTTCATTTTCGGTAAATGCTTTTGTTTTGACTCCGTCTTCGCAGTACTGATTCTGGGAGGCATGCAGTAGTTTAGGATTGAGTACACACGTGCACTGATCATAGCATGTTGCATAGCAAGCTAATTTTTATTAACAGGTCCAATGCTCAGAATAAAAAGGTATTGTTATCAATTTTCTCAGCCCATTGATGCCTGAATGTAGCCATGCACACTGTCTCCTCATTTTCTGAAAATGATCAAATAATCGCTAGTCTCATTAGTTTACCTTTCCTACTAAGACCAGACTTATTTGCAGAATTTCAGCAACCAATGACAAAATTTTTGGACACAATGATTAATATACAGGTCTCTCTTCAACTGGATGTTAAATCCTGATTTTTCTTCTCTTTGCTCCTTCATCAAAGTACATTATTTTTGGTTTAATTTTCAGTTTTCTGAAAATTTTCAGCCGTTTGCTATCCCTGTTGTTTTGCTATCCTCTGATGGCTTGCTGGTTGTAAACATATAAATATACACATTAAACATCTGATATTGCAGCACACTTACCACATCTTGAGTTCCTGGTCAAGTTCATACAATTCTTGATCTTGTTCTTTAGTGACATCTGTGTACAACAAATTATGGCCTGGTGGAAAGAAAAATTTCAGTGTCTGTTTTCTGCATGTTTTACACCTGCATATACGAGCATATCAATTCACGCCTGTATGTTTATTTCTCACAACCCATCAGCCTAGAACAAAAGCGAAGACCTCAGTAAGTTCACCTCTCTTGCTACCTATTTTCTCACCAAAGGCTGGATCTTGTAACACCAGAAAATAAGGGGTACACTGCAAATATCTTCTACCCTACTGTTCACTACCATCAGTTGAAGAAAGAGTAAAACTGCCAAGCATTTGAATCACTCCTATTTTTCCTTAAAGACATTCTCCAGTGAGCGGCCGGCACTGTATCATTCAGTAAAAACAGAGGTTATCTCCACTTCTGACTGAATTTCATAAGAGTTTTTTTTTTCTTTTTGGAACATTTGATCTTAATCATGATCTGAAACATGATCTGAATCATGCTGAAATAAAATCTCATAATCATGTCACTAGGTACTGTTTCTGACAGCCTGGTGTGGCACAGCCAAAATCAGAAGACCATTTCTGCTCTAAAGTCTTTACTGCTGTGCTTGCATTAACAAAGAGGAATGAGCTTTATTATTGTGGCTAAAACAAAAGAATACAGAGCCAAATCTTAATACTATCTTTGTCTCTATCTTATCCTCGAGAGACAGTCCTGCATGCTACAAAGCCTTACATCTACTGACATGCAGCTGGTTGAGCTCTTTTCATGCTGCGTGTCATATTACGCTCCTTTCTGACCTGCAAATCCTTGCTCATTCTCTCTCTCTCTCTCTCTCTCTCTCTCTCTCTCTCTCTCT
>JAWQUT010000069.1:752409-805464 GCA_033807755.1 Ellobium chinense | reverse complement strand
ACACACACCAAAAAAAATGAGAAGTGCTAGATTACCAAAAATATCACTTTCGCGAGGCCCCAGCGTGGACTCTACCAAAGGAGTCCGTACACTTCTCTGACTCAGAGCTCCACGAACCTTAAATCGCTTCTGACTATGGTTGAACCACAATTTGTTGTTATTAAAAAAGAGCAAGAGCAATGTTCGAGGACAAAACTCGTATCTATGAGATTAAAAAAAATGATCACGGCTAGATATTTATCCAGCGACATTTAAAGAAAACTGTAGACCACTTTAGCTGATATAGTCATAGTAACTTGTGACCTTCCACTCTTTTCTGTAGTTGCAGAAAGGATTTTATCCATTTATTTCGTTACCAGTTTAGCTTTTAGCTCCAGTG
This sequence comes from Ellobium chinense, assembly GCA_033807755.1. Lineage (NCBI taxonomy): Eukaryota > Metazoa > Mollusca > Gastropoda > Ellobiida > Ellobiidae > Ellobium > Ellobium chinense. Next base: position 805,085 of record JAWQUT010000069.1, on the reverse strand, counting down.
TCAGTCTCGAAAAGCTATGGCGCTATTTAAGCTATTTGTCTCAGACGTCTGGCGTATGTTTTCGGTTGGTGCCCGCTAGTCACAGTGAGAAAGGATTGCACTTCTAATTGAGGTTTGTTAGAAATGTTACGTCTTTTGCCATCACCTGTAGAGAAAGCTCGGCAACATGGTGGCACCGATCTAAGGTTTCAAATTTGTCAGGGAAACATTTTATCAGCAGCCTTAAATCGGAGGAGAATGCGGCAAGATTCATGCTAATGAATGAGGCAAAGATATAAATATAGCAAATACCACGCCTATTCTTGCTCTTCCGTATTTGTACCAGCCATCTTGGCATGCCTAGTGACTGGTACTTCCTTTGTTAAGGACGGCTACTTTCTCGACACCGCATTGACCAAACAAACGCAGCCCAGGCCAGTCATTTTATTTTGATGAACTGATAGCGGCTCCTCAATTCATCCCACGAAACAATGGGGACAAAAAGAATGCTCTGTTAGTTGGTGTGGTTCAAATTTATGGTATCACCTCCACAGTCTCTTTCTGCCATATTGAGGAAGCGCCGACGATAAAATTTGAAAGCTTAAAATCTGTCATTCTGTCTTTAGAGAAACGATACGATTCGGAATTTAGACCTGTTCACATGACGTTCTTGCGATGGAGGGAGTATGGAGACGGCGCAAGATTCCCAGTAATCTGTTATGTGCAGGATTGCACGCTTAAATCTCTCGTATTTGATAACAAACTTCAATACTCTGCCTTTCAACTTCAATGAACGAATTTTCGTCAAATTTTGAAAATGCATGCTAAACTAGCCCAGCATTAATATCTACTATCTTGCTTGATACCATTCAGCCTTTGGTCGAAAAAAAAAAATCGGGTCAGAATAGCATGCTTTTCATATGTTCCAGTGTTGCCACTCGTAGGGATTTTCCCCTACTGTAGGGGAAAATGGCTTTTCGTAGGGGGTGGGGGAAACTGTCAAATGTAGGGGAAAGTAGGGAAAACAAGACATTCCCAAACTTTCTGTTACAAAAAAAAAAGTTTTACAAAACTGATTGTTTATTGTTTTTAATTTCTCTCATTTCTTACTACTGACAATTACTACTAGCTTGATCACAGCCACAACACAGTCTAACTTTGAGCCTCATTCATAAGCGAGTTGCCCCTTTGGCGAATGTGGAATCAACTTTTTTTTTTAGCAAAGTAGCGACAATTAGGGTCTATGCTCACTTGTAGACTAGGCTAAGCCTACACCGATCTGAAGTTCTCCTCGGTTTGACACCCCATGGAAAGAAATTGGCATTCATTCCTGTTTTTCCCGGTTGTGTCTGACAAACGCTCTGCCTTTCAAAGCACTCATTTGAAGCTAGTTTGCTCAGAATGATCAAGCAAAATGCCGAAGGCGGGTAAGGAAGCATCTTTGTACAGAGTTCAAAATAATGTATCCTAAAGAGTGGGAGAAGGAAAGCTGGGCATCGGGCTGGCTGATAATGGTAAAACCTATTTCTACGACTATTTTCAACTACTACCCCCTAGGTTTTTAAGCACTGTTATGTACACAGCTCTATCGTTGTTACGTTGCTGTGAGCCTACCCTTTAATACATGAATATGCTGCACATAAGATTGGAAACAACATTGCAAAGAATAAAATGATGGCCAATCACACACGTCGCGCATAGGGGAATGTAGGGAAAAATTGGCCTCGCTGTAGGGGAAAACCATCAGTCCAGAGTGGCATCACTGATATGTTCTGACGACCTGCATTGTGGTCAGAATAACAGTAGCCGATAGTTCATGGCGTTTTGTTTGCCATTCTTTACACATTTTTATTTTCTGCTGGCCTTTTGCCTTCCTTCTTTATTTTTTTCATTTTTTAAAAATAAATGTATTAAATTGTTCTGTTCTTTTTCTGTCTTGAAAAAATAAACTCAAAAGTACACTAAAGCACGTCAGAAATCTTGCACTTGGGCTACGTTGGTTTGGTCTTCTTCGAGTATGACTTGACGTCATTTTTCAGTATGTTTTGAGCGGTGCAGCCAATTAGTGGAGTCCACTGTCCGAGGGACGGTCCCTACATACTCAGAATGACGTCAAGTTATACTCAAAATGACGTCAAAGAAGACCTAACAAACGCAGCCTTGGTAGATTTATTTGCCCCAAAGAACAATGTTTGCTATGGAGTAAAACCACATTATTATGTAGAATAAATAGTCGTATTCCAACTGTGGCGGAAAAATGAAGAAAGAAGCCATTGGTGTTACAGCTTAACCCGTTGAATTCTTCATGGTGGTTGGCCTGCGCCCTGTCTTAAATTTTTTCCACTTGTCCAGTAAAACAGGCACTGTGTACAACACAGGATTCAAGGCAGAGTTGACGGGAAGAACCAGCACGGCTGACCAGGCATAGGCGTCCTTTGAAATTTCATGACCACTAAGAGCCAGCAAGCCCATGAATCCGACTGGAAACCAACAAAGAAAATCTGAAAATGCTACCAAAGACAGCTGCTTGACAACCATTATGTCTTGAGCCCGTCGGACATTGTTCTGCGCCATAGCTGGAGTGGAAAATCTGTTTTCTGACACGGCTTTGTAGATGAGGTATTGACCATAGGCAATGATCACAAACATGATAAAATTAAGAATGATGAAAACCGCCACCGAATATCCCCATCCTTTTGGACGTTCTGTGGTCAGTAATAGGCCCAGACACATTCCGCTGGAGGAATATACTGTCCAGTCCGAGAACGCCGGTAACACTGGAATCAGAGCCAGCACGAGGCCGGCACACCAAGCTAATGCACAGCAGATAAACTGACCGACCTTGGAAAACCTGTGCTGACCGTAAGGGAACTTCATAATCAAGAACCTGTCGACTGTGATCAGAAAGATGAAGAAAGCTGAAGATTCACTTGAAAGTGTGGACAAAATCCCCGCAGTCTTGCACAGTGTGCTGTATCTCCATACACTCTCATGCAAAACGTAACTACCCCTGTAATGCACATCTGTCCCGGCGATGATGATTAAGTAGATACCCATTAGGAGATCTGCTATGCTCAGGTTGGTAATGAACAGCCCATACGATTTTTTGAGAACATCTTTATCAAAACTCATCCTGTAGACTATGACCATAACATTGCCTAGCAAGGCAAATATCCCGACCAACCACAGAAGTACTCGGTGTGCCTCGTCTCGTACAAGGTCGAAACAAGAGGACATAGCTTCCTGTGGAGCGTGACAATTATGTTCAGCAGTACTTGGACCTCTGATCTGAGGACAGCATATTTTGTAGCTGTCCGTGTATAAATTTGAATAGACAGTTACGCCGTCCAGAGAGCCTGGACGGATTTCCACGAGGGGCAATTGACGAAGATCAAGCGCTGTGAGAGTAAAGTTCTCGGGAAAAGTGTTTTCAGTAATTTCCTCAATATTTGTCTGACTGAGATTCAGTATGTTTAGTTGCGTTAATCTCTGCAGGAATGTCTGGTTTATGTGAGTGATGGCTGTATCTGAAAGGTCAAGGTACTGCAGATTAGATGATACTGAGAACCTTTGAAACCCATTGGGAGGCAGCACTGTTAGCAACTTGTTATGTGAAAGATCTAGCTTGTGAAGATTCGACATATATAAAAACATGTTGTCCTCTGTGATCTCTGTGATGAGATTGTAACTCATGTCCACTAGATACACAGTCCTCAAACGATGTAAGTATCTCACAAACCCGCCAGATGCGTCTCGGAGTTTACAGCCCGACAAGTGAAGTTCTATTACGTGATAAAACAGTCCCCGATTTTCATATGTAAATATAGAGGACAGATTCACTCCTGATAGATTTACGTATCGTGTAAGAGGGCTGATAAAGGATAAACTGTGTAATGGTCTAGAATTGTCAAAATCATCAGCTACACTTACAGTTCCAGCAATGCACCGAAAGCCATAAGCACACGTCACATTGCAGTCGAGCTCATCATCACCAGATGGACAATGGAGACTTCCATCACAAACTAGGTCAGGGTGAAGGCAAACCTTACTACCCCAACAGGCAAAATTCCCCTTACAGCCTATAGGCTCCACATTCCGTTCGTCTTCGCCCAAAGGACAGTCCATTTTTCCGTCAAGAACATAGTGTAACGGAATGCAGTATGACCCTGGACACTTTACATGACCTTCCGGGCAAATGAAATTCTGGCAGTTGCTTAAATGTGACATGTCTCTACAGCCCAACACACCGCCGAACCGATCATTAACATATACACACCATGGGGACCATATTGGTAGATTGATGGACAAACATGACTCACTTTTATTTAGCTTTCCTAAAATTTCATCCAAAGGTCCTTCGGGACCTGTACAGTCATTGACGCCATCTCCCAACTGAATCTGTGATACGCATTCGTCTCTGTTACAGGTGATAACACAATGATTCGTCCCAGAAGACAAGGTGTAACCGACTAAGCTATTCTCATCGCAAATCGAGCTTTCCATTCCATCATCACAACTTCGGCAGTCTTTTTGTCCATCATTGAAGTAGTGCTTGGGCAGACACGTTCCATCGGTGCATTGGAGTCCAACACAGTTTCTGCATCCTTCCTCATCACTTCCATCATAACAATCCTTGATAAGGTCACAACGAGAAAATGCAGGAATACATTGACCGGAATCACATGTAAACTCCCAGTATGGCCAAGGATCACATTTCCGATACAAGCACATCGTTTCATCACGCATATTCTTGCAATCTGGTTTATGATCACATACATACGAATACGGAATGTATGAGCCCGCCTTATTATAGGGTTCGCAGTTGAATACTTGAAATCCAGTCTTTGAATTTAACAGAAAACGTAAAAAGTGTAAATCTCGAACGTTGACGGACACTGAAACGATTGCATTGTCCAGCACAATGAATTCTCCGTAGTCCAAGGCTGCAGTAAAAGCAGTTCTCTTCGCCTCTGGAATTCTGATCAACTCTGGTTGGCCGTTCCGACGCAGCTTGAGGTGGACTTCACACAAGGGTGTTAAGTAATAGATTCTACCACAGCCTTTATTGATAAACCCTTCGACAAGGGAGGATCCAACCTCATCGAAATTCCATCTGAATTCCTTTGGGAAAAAGAAGGACAATGTACACCTTTAAAAATCTGCCACCTAGATCTACTTGTATCTGTGAAGGCGTCCCGTAAGTATAAAAGTTAAAGCTTTTGTTATCTTTATATGGATTCTGCTGGTGTGCTCGCTTCTTGTACTCTAATTTACATGAAAGTATCACTGCAATGTCTCCCCACTGGCGGAGATGTGTCCGATATATCAACATGTGAACTTAGAGTGGCTGCATAGGAAAACCCGTCGGATCTCTCAATGGGCAATTTTGAGCTACGGCCGACTTCCTGGGCCAAATTGAGATTTCTGCGGAATTAGATAGTTATAATTCATTTATCTTTCATTTCATGCACATTTTATTAATGAAAATGAGGTTTAATTGTTTTATTCAGTGTTTTAACGAAGCACCCTTCGCTCAAAGGCGTGGTCAAAGAGACTTAAATCTCGATTTTCTCAAAATCTATATGGCAACGGTAGGTTTACACATCTGTCCATAACTTTGGAACTAATAAAAATGTTTACCTCAAATAAGTTGCAAAATGTTCAGAAATAAATGGGAATTCTATCAAAAACTCAATTTTTATATCTGGAAAGACGTGAAAGGTTTTCCCATGCACCAACACATGTGAACTCTGTTTCTAACGCACTTATCCCACCACTCCCACATTACAAAATTTACTTGGAAACTTTTTATTAAAGCCAGGCTTTCCCTATAAAGATCTCACTACAACTTGGATGTGAGATGTGAGATGGCGGACGACCCCATACAACCCCTCTCTGAAAGAGAAAGACACAGCCCAAATTGCGATAACAGTTTACACCGCTTAACCATGACCTTTAAAGGGACAGGGGTAGCTATTTGCTTCACAGCCTAATAAGTCCACATTATTTTCTTATAAAATTTAAATTGCGTATATTTTTCTTTCGTTCGACAGTTTTTGTTTAAAAAACGCCATTACTCGTGCTGCGGGATGTAAATAAGCGAGATACGTTACTAGACAATTGGTCTGGACTGTTTAAGCATGCATCTGCACCAGTCTTCTGCTGTATTTTCCCGCTTTATGACGTCAGGAACCACGAGTGAGAACCACGGTACAGAGAGAAAACTCTTATTATTTCTTAGAAATGGTGGGCGGAAGGAAAATGTAAGTGGTTTAAAGTTTTTGTAAAATATAGTTGAACTTGAACTTGAACTTGAACTTGAACTTGAACTTGTAAAATATAATGCGGATTTTTTAGCCCGTGAAGCAAATATCTACCCCTGTCCTTTTAATCAGCGAAGACGCTCCAACTGAAATTGAAAAATGTTGGAATTCTCGATAGACTATTCTCCTTTCTATAACATATAATGTTCTTGAAAGAGAACTGCCATGCAGTTAAGCAGATTGCGTTTAAATGGAATTGCCTGTGCACATACTTACCCACAATCCACAGTTCTGGCCCATTTCTCCGTTGGGATAGTCTGGGAGCCAGTGTGACAGAAGTAGAGGATGACCATTGCGCCATCGGAAACGCGTTGCTATACTTTCTGTGTCCCTCCTCAGACCAATGGCCACGTAGAGATAATCATGAAACATACGCCACCAGTTTGTTCTCATCAGTAAGTTCCCAAGATGAGACTCGAGAAAATCCAGCTCTTCTTGGGTTTCAATACATGCAAGTTCCCCGCCGGTGGCTGTGCAGCGATCTTCCGACCCGTACCAGCTTATGGCACCAAGGCCCACAAAGGGAATATAATACCATGAATCAAGAGTGAGATTCTCATCATGCAGTCTGCCAACTTCGCCACACAGTGCCTTTGCCACAGAGATGCTTAAGACATCGAAACTATACTCGGGCATAACAAGGTTGTAATGCGGGAGACAGGTCATTATGTGCCAGTAGGGAGCCAGGCCTTTAACATTAACGTTTAAAATGGTGGCACTGTACACATTGTCACAAGCTTCTGCAATGAAAGCAAAGTATCCATAATCGTTAACCGGTAAAATGGCGGCATCTCTAATCACTCTTTCCTGTTCAGCTTCCAAAGTATAGTCAGAAATCATCATGACCACTACACGATCGGCATCATGTCTTCCTCCTCGGCTTTCCAAGAACGCATGGAATGGAGAACTATCTGCTTGCCTTGGATTTAAGAAGGAAGGTGATGTTTGGGCTGTGAAATTGACCACTGACACATCCATTATGGCTTGTTTCAGTTCATTTGTTCTATTGTAGTCCAGGAATGAAAAGTGTTCAACGGGGCCGAATGCTGTCATTGAGGCAAAGGCTACTCTCAGCCTGGTCAGTTCATATTCTTCTGGTGACAAGAAAACGTCCGGAATTTCTGTGAAAAACTTCATCTGCTGACTCTGCTCCTCAACGCTGGGAAAATTACCATCTGCGATGAGCAACAGATCGAATTTTCTGGCGCGGCAGTCCTTGAGAGGAAAACCAGCAACTCTTGATGTCGCGAGATCTCGTGCGGCTGTGGATACGGAAATAAATTCATCACCATTATAAATGTCTTTTCGTCGTCTCGGTGCAATAAGCCGGTAACTGCGTTCTAATAAACATATTAAACATACGCGGTTTTTTTTTTCTTTTATTATTTCATGTAGATCTAGCTTTTACACGCTCACACTGTGTTTAAATCGTATGGCTGTGGGTCGAACAGGGTCGCGACTGCACAAAATTTAAGTTTGGGTACGTGTGGCCATGTGTTCGGAGATAAAAGTTTTGACGCTCTCCTGTAAAATTTTAAAAAATTGTTGATTCCAGGGACGACAATATTTCATCTTACTACTGCGATCTAGATCTAGTGGTCCACAGCCCGCGTTGCTTTCGGAATTGTTTACTTATTGTGGAACAGCGTGACCGAACAGTGATGATGTTAAAGTCTGCATCAAAATGTCTTGAGACTGATTCTCATTATAGCCAGTAACATGTTGTGTGTTATAATTATACGCTTTTGCTAAGCATGTCGTGTTTTCTGCAGTTCACCGTAGACAGAGTTTCTGATTATAGGCAGTGATAGCTGTTATCCAAATTAAGAATTCTCAGCACTTGTAAAATTGTAGCTTCATAGGAATATTGAAAGGTCTGGTTTCCTGCGTTACTATTCCTGTGACATCGCTGTGTAGCGGGCATTTCAGGACGACGATATTGTTAAATATCCTTATAACTGACCCCGGGCAACGTAATATTAATTATCTTCAACGGTATCGGCATGGTCAGTGAGTAATAGTTATGCCTATCTTCAGATCGTATACACAATATACTCATACCATTATCAACAACACTTTCAACATCCCTGCAACTTAGCCGAGATCGAATGTAAAATTCTCTAAGGAGAAAAGCGAAAAAAGGATCTTTAGAGAAGAAGCCCGTCCAACATCCGGCTTTTTTATACCTCCTGATATTCAAATGGAACGGCGCTATGCTCACTAAAGACCCCAGACATCCTTCTGTTGTTTTACTTTGAAGAAAAGACGCGGAAGACTTGAACTTGTAGCTTTCGGTGTTTTGCTCCATCGTATTACCAGAGAGACCGCTTGACCAGTTAAGCGAAAGGTGCAACACTTTCTAACCGAAGGACCAACTTTAACATTAGTCACAGTCGTCGAACCCCTTCACAATCACAATCGCTGTATTAAATAGAATGTATCATCATCACCGTCTTCATCATTATCATCATCATCATCATTTGGAACACATTTTAAAAAATTAAAAAGGTTTGTCCAAACCAGCGAAGGATTAAGAAATACACTTTAATACTTAAAATAAAAATGGACTTCTATAGTAATATAAAATAATTACAAACTTCGAATCTAAAAAGTGATTCTTCTTCAGGTGAAATATAATATCAAAAATCATCATCATCATCATCATCATCATCATCATCATCATCATCATCATCATCATCGTCATTATTTTGAATAACACATCAGATTGTGAATACAAAACTTCATTAAGACCAGTGTTTGTTTATGGGGCCGGGACTTGCAGTGCAGCAGACAGCAATGGTAAGTGAACATATTTCCCTGGAAGATATAGGCTAGTTTGGACCTATGTAATTAACAACGGAGTTAGTGAGAAGGGGACCATAGAAATTCAGGTGGCCAGAATTTTGGTAAAAAAAAAAATAGGAATAATAAATAAAACAGAGAAAGGTAGAAGAAAATGTAAAGCATTAATAACAAAGTAGAGGGAAAAAAATAGAGCTAAAGTTAAATGAATAAAAAGCTGGGAGGCTGGGGAGCTTCATGTACGGGGTCGAGCAAGACTTTCGAATGAGGAGAGCCCAATGCCTGCAAATCTTTCAGTCTATGTGTAAATTTCTTATTTTTACTCACCAGAAAACAACAACAGGACGATACAGGTTGGTAACCACAGAACTCTCGATGTCATGGCTGTGTTTTTCCAAGAACTCTTGTCTCTCTGTGGCTCTATGGACGATGATCCATGCAGAGACGTTGAACTTGGACGAGACGGCTTCTCACACTCATAGACATCATTTTGGCCATCAGGTTTTATTTAACATAAACTTGCGAAGACGAACACGAGAAATGAAAGGGCAACCAACTGACAACTCCTAAAGACACCATACATTTTTTATTCGAAAACGAATCCACCTCAATCTTGTCTTAGCCAATGATCCTGAACACCTCTTGCCCATATGGCGCTCTAAGGATTACGAGCTGCTGGATACTAGATGTTGTAGTGTTTTATTATTCGGTGTCTGCGTTTAAAGAGAGGCATACACATTCGAATTGACGTATTCTATGGACTAAGCTAAATAAGTTACATTTTAGAGTCACACAATCTGAAGGGACCTCATAAAATTTCAGAAACTTTACTAATGTTTAAAGATGTGAAATATGTATTAAGTAAATGCCGTTACTGGAAAACAATTAATGTCTTTCACTTTAAATAGTCTACCTTGCTTTTACATAATTGAACGGCATAAAATATCTTAACTTTCAAATTTATTGTGGCGACCCAAGATGCTATTCTGGTACACATCTTTGTGAGATCTTCTGACAAGTGGCTTTCAAGCCTCATGGTGCTCCTTTTATATATATATATACAAGTTTGTCGTACTCAGCTTTGACTGTCAAAGATTAAGCCTAATTATGCTTTGCACGACCAATCTTAGTGCTTGAATAAGTAGTTTAATACATATAGTATAATATATAATATTATTACCTCTCACCATCAAATTCATACCATAATAATTATAATGTTCTTCATCTAGGGGGAATTATTTTGGGGTTTTCGGAAGTGTCCGAATAGGGCACCCTTTCTGGCGGAAAACTTAGTTTGACACCACCAAAGAGAAAAATCATCACTTGAACAAGTACCAACGTATTATCTTATTCCTTTCATTTGGATAAAGGCACTCTGCCAAAAAAGACAACGAACCTGTCTGCCTTGGTCAAGTCGGTGTGATCCTGTCTGGGTGAGAAATACTGAGAAACCAGATACAGCCTGGAATGTTGCATTGACATTTAAAAGTAAAAAAAATGGTCTGGGCTTACGTATGTCCCCCTATCATCGCAAGCATTGAAATAAATGGAGATTTTGTATACGCCAAACCGAAATCTGGAACTTAATTAAAATGCCAGAGGTGTAGCCCGAGATAGGGGAGATCATCAAATTTTCCCCGGGCAGCTGGTGTTGTGACAATGGAAAATATATCAGTGATAGGAAGCGGTAGGAAACACAATACGTACTGTTTGCATGTCCCCCCTTTTCACCAATCAACACCACGGTCTCCCTTTCCCACCCCATTTTATCATAAACTGATTATGCCTACGCCACTAGTTGGTAAATGTCGCCATGTTCACAGCAGGTCGCTGTAATTCACCATCAACTCGACTACATCTCAGCATTTATGACGGCCATTCCGATAGCAAACTTGGACACCCCTTCACTACAACCAATCTATTAATGGTGACCAGGTAATGATATAAAAACCCAAATAATCATTACCTAGGCAGGAATGTTTTAATGATCGGCCGCAGTAAAAAGATAATGGCAGCACTCGAGTACTTTATAAAATTAAAATAAAAGTATCAAAGCCTTAAAGGCTGACCATAACGTTATCTAATACTTATTTATTCATTTCATATATAGTTATTTAGTTATTAAAACCTAGGTGCTAAAAAGGTTACTTCACATTAATCTCAGCCAATCCCACTGGCCGGGAAAATTCCCCAAATTAGTCTTCTTTTTATTTTTAGTCAATACCGTCAGGCGCACGAGGCAGAAAGCAACTTTCAACCAGGTTATATACAATTTACATTGAAAAAAAATATATACAGTATATAACGGTAATTAGGCATTCACATTAGCATATCCGTACTGACATCCCTTTCTTCTCACAAAAAAATCGTTATCTGTATCGAAATAAGGAAAGACGTTGCCTAACACTACAAACGATCTTTCCTACGTCGCATCCGAACTCCCCTGAATCAGAACAAATATACAATGCATTTATATCAGTTAATCTGCATGAATTTGGTATTAAGTGCAGTACCCATTCGGTATGTTTTGCTATCAATAGTCAAGGTTTATTTATTAATATTCGAATGAAGTGCTTAAAGGGATAGAGACAGTTATTTGCTTCACAGCCCAGTAAATCCACATTTTTTTTTCATAAAATTTAAACGGTGTTCGCCTGACAGTTTCTGAGAAAACACTACAGGAATGTCGGGACTGTCACTCTGCGCGCGCTCTATTACTCATACTGCGTGACGCCATAAAGCGAGATAGGCTAACCGATAACTGGTCCAGACAGTTTCAGCATGCGTCTGCATCAACCGTTTGCTAGCTTTTGTCGCTTTATGACGTCACACAGCACGAGTAATGGCGCTGTACGCAGGTTGAAACTCTTGACATTCCAGAGCTATTTTCTCTGAGATGGTCAGGCGGAGGGAAAATGTACGCAGTTTGAAATGTCGGGAAAAAAAACTGTGGTATTTTTTTAGGCTCTGAAGCTTCCGAGCCAGATTAAATCATTTTTGTTGTTGTTGTCGCTATTTTCACAAGTTACACAACATTGAATTAAAAACGAAGTATTCGCAATATAAAGCAGCCCAATGCTTGATAGGTAGAAACATAATTATGAATATCTTGGTAAATGACAACACATACATTCAAAGTATCCATCCATCCATCCATCCATCCATCCATCCATCCATCCATCCAGCCTGCCAGCCAGCCAGCCAACCAGCCAGCCAGCCAGCCAGCCAACCAATCAGCAAATCTCTACCCCTGTCCCTTTAATGAATTATGTTTTCCAGAATGATTGCGCCTAGGTTTACAGTCCTTTGTTTTGAGTCCCTCCACATTCGAAAACAGCAAATATAAAATAGATTAATGATTTATGTATGAAAACACTTTACATTATTAGACTACTGTTCAGTGATTCTTTCCAACATAGCCGTTCTCGAACAGCCATTTACTGAGTGCATTTGAGGAAGCGGTTGTTATAGGCGTACAACAAATTCGCTTCCAGTGCACATGAATGTTATGAAGGCAAACAAAACGCACGAGTACATATGCATACATTAAAAAACAAATATTTTATCTAAGTCTATATGCAGTTTTGTCTACAGAACTGGCCCTGTTTAATCAGAGATAATATTATTATTAATCAATAGGGAACTCTCCACTTCGGAGAGAGAAAAATCACAAAGCCATACAATTTTTTTTAAAAATCCTCTTTGCACAAAAGTCAGTGTTCCGGTGGTTGTTTTTTTTCCTGACACCTGAAGGGGGCCTTGCCATACCCAGGTCATGATCCCGGGTTGTTATTAATGTTGTTATCTGGAGGGAAAGGAGGATTCGAACTCTCAGCCCTCGCTGTCCTGCTTTACGGCTTCGCCAGATGCCACGATGTCATTACTGCGAAAACTGCAGCTGTCCTAATATGTAACGCAAATTGGCGACATTCTACTGTTAATTTCGCTTAGCCCAAGACCAACTCGGGACTTTCTCGGCAACTTCTACACAGTCCTACAGGGCGTGTCAGTATTACCTCCCGTTCACTTCTAGCAGGTTGCAGCGTATGTCATATTATGCGAAGGACCAACGAAGCACAACCATGACTTTGACTGCCATCCATACTTGCCTCAACCCCTCCCTGGGCAAGACTGCAAGACCGTCAACATTTGCGATTTTTAATGTTTGCATACACGCAATTTACTCGCAGAACCTGAGAGAAAGAGACGCCTGTGTTCAACTGCTGCAGACTTTCTGTGGGCTCACCATAACTTTCTTCAATCAGCAGTACCGACTTCAAGATAATTCCTTCACACCAGTATATTCACTCATTCTTCCACATATAACAGAACCCTTTTCCACATGTTACCATACTATATGTGTCATATTCAGTGTCATATTCGAATATTCAAGAGAAAAAGAAAAAACAAAACAACTGAAACCAAGGTTTGAAGTGAAGATACATAATTTTAATATAAAAGATCGACCTCCATAGTTACGTAGGTCCCTAATCTACATAGTCTATTAGGTCTGTTCTAGAACATGATTCAACATTATCATATGGAACCCAAATAAACAGACTCAAATAAATGTCTGAATTCCTTCCGTAAAACTACAGTCGAGTCTGCTCAATCGCAGCTATAGAACTATATAAAAGTAAAACAGTAATCACAGTTCTTTATAAGTCCAACTTTCTCTATGCCTCTGAGAAGCTGCTGTTAAGCAGACTCTACTGTACTTACAGCTGGACGGATTTAATTAGCTCTAAGGCAAGAGGATGGGAGAAGGGGTAAAGCAGTTCCACTTGACTCTTATGTCTTGTTATCATAAAACATTCAACAAGTATAAACTGAAGCTTTAGAATGTAAACGTACATTTTATCTGTGCACCTATTAACAATCTCCCNCCGACCCCCCCTCCCCCAAAAACTATGTCTGAACAGAAGACAAATAAACAAAATCAAATCGACGTCTCCAGTGCAATGTGCCCTTTAGTGCTCTGTAAAGCCTTGATACATCAATGCTTTGCAGTGGGAACGACGAAAATGTCCATGATTTTTTTTTCTTGTCTGTCATCTTTCGGGCCAGATTAAATCATTTTTGTTGTTGTTGTTGCTATTTTCACAAGTTACACAACAGTGAATTAAAAACGAAGTATTCGCAATATAAAGCAGCCCAATGCTTGATAGGTAGAAACATAATTATGAATATCTTGGTAAATGACAACACATACATTCAAAGCAACCATCCATCCATCCATCCATCCATCCATCCATCCATCCATCCATCCATCCATCCATCCATCCATCCATCCATCCATCCATCCATCCATCCATCCAGCCTGCCAGCCATCCATCTCCGTCTGTTTGTTCATCCATTCATATACATGTCGAATATAATTTGTGAGGTGTTGAAGCTCGAGAATAAAATTTGTTACTGACGATATTATTATGTTATAGGAACAATAGCATTACAACGAGCATGAAGCGTTTTTGAGTAAATGAAGTTCGAGGCTATGAATGTATTGTTTCAAGGAAACGGTGCCACGCACAAAATACTAAAGAACTTTCCGCGTTGGCGGTAACTGCTGAAAATCCCCAAAACATCGATGATAGCTCGTAGTTACTGCCAGCGTCAAAGTGTGGCAACATAGACCTAGGTAAACTTGACTGGTAAACTTCACCGATGCTCGCCTCCAGGTTAAACAGATGTGATTGCATTATCAAATCTCGCTTCCAAGAAAAAAAAAAAAAAAGATGCATTGGCCAATAAAAGTCAGTGTAACAATCTACGTCCGACGATCATATTCATCTGGCAATGGAGAAATGGAACGTGGAAGAAATGATTGGCGGAACTATGGCTTGCAATGCAGGGGGCACAGTAGCACAATAACAGAGAATGGTCTACTGTGCATGTGGTCCATGATCCAGTGGAAGAGCGTGTCTATGAACAGAACAGTTGTCATGATTATAGTTTGAGTATGATAATGGGGAAAATAAAAGAAGAATCGGGTAATTTAAAAGCCGTCCGTTAGTCGTGTCAGAAGCTAAGTGGTGGAGATGTCTGTCGTCATTGGTCTGGTCACATGGATTGTCAGCTGCAAGGAGTTTACGTCCAATTATAGTATAGATAGTTCTCCTTTTTATCTAAACTAAGATTAAGACTCTTGTTGTTCTTCGATTGGGTTGTCGATTTTCTTTGATCGTCTCTTTTTCACACTTTTGTCCTTTGACTCCTCGGCCTGTGCGCTTTTGATTTTGTGAGCGATCAGACCAAAGAGCAGGCCTTTCACAAGACACAGACATGCAGCAGCCAAGGCAAGATACAAACTATCCCGGCTGTGAACGGAGATGTCCACGTGCAGGAGGAAAGTGGCGCAGTTGCTGTCCTCTACGGCCTTTCTTCGGCGGGGTACGTGTTCCAGGTCCCAGATATAGACAGCACAAGCGGCCAGTATAAAATCACCTGGAAAGGAGAAAATATGAGGATGTTAGAATAGGGTAACATAAAAATTTTACGACCATCAATAAATATCCTCGTTATGTTGTTGTTTTTGTTTTTCCTGTTGTTGCTGTTATTCTTATTGCTGCTGTTGTTGTTGTCATTGTCGTCGTTGTCTTCGTCATTATTGCTGCTGTTGTTTCGTTGTTGTTGTTATTGTCATCGTCTTCTTCTTCGTCGTTGTTGTTGCTGTTATTACGTCGTCGTCGTCGCTGTTATTATTGTTGTTGTTGTTGTTGTTGTTGTTGTTGTTGTTTTTGAAGTTGAGATGGCCATTGATGATGTTATAATTTTGGGTTGTTTGAAAGTTTACGAATACAGCATCCCACTCTAGAGAACTATGATTGCAGCCAAATAGCGGTCTAACCGATATCGTGAACTAGTACAACTTCTATAGTTGTAAATTACATCAAATATCAACTACAGAAAAAAAATGAACACTTAATTGATTGCCACAGAATATATAATTTTTTATATTTTTTTTATGTTCCTGGTCAACAAAGTAATATAATTCTGGGTTGTTTGGAAGTCTCTGAATGGGGCAGTTTGCTTTAGGGGATTACCTAAATATCATATGTTTGGCCTATTGCACCAAATGATTGATCAAATGACGTCGTCCCACAGACCAGTAAAGAATCCATAATAAGAATTCCTTCTATTTCCTAGTCTTGAGCTCTCATACTGCTTGCATGAACAAACATCTTTGTAGAGTTTACAGTCATTAACGGCATGATAAGGACCACAAGCACAGTTTTCCAATATGGGAGAAGAGGAGAGTCTCCTGGGTCAAGAATAATAAATAAAAAAATATGCTAACTATTTGGGCAAAAACAGTGCCACGAATAAATTGGGAGGGAGGGAGGGAGGGAAGGATCTTAACCAAACTTTTGTGGGGGAAAGGAGAAGCAACTACAATACAGGGTGAAAAAATACGATCATTTCATATTGATACAAATAACTTCAATGCTCTGCGGTTGTTTGGCAAACACATGAAAAGCAATAAACCTTTCGCAATGCAAAGCAGACTTGGAGATTTCAAGACATGCTACATGATATCGGTATCAATATCTGTCGTAGCTCTCCCCTTCCCCTCCGCGTCCCCCCTCCCTTCTTTTCTTCAACCTTGTCCCCATATAATATTACTGAAGGAGTAGCTGGATCAGTGCCACGGTGAATGGGTCTGGCAACAATTCTCTACTGAAGCCAGTTCTATCATACCAAAAAAACAACACAGGTGTCGTGGTCTAATTATCTCATAGTGACTTCATTATAGGCGAATATTTCATAGTTTCAAAGGGCAGTTGGATAATACGTTATTTAGGATGATGACGTAGCCTAACTTGAACAAATTATTATGGCTTTAGTAAGCTTAACAGGTAGAATGTACATTCAAGTGGGAAACTTTTTTTTTGTTTTTGTGAGCATTTAAGAGAGGATAGACATGTCACTTGGTCGAAATATCTCTGGGGAATATTAGATATGGAATTTATAGCAAAAGTATTTTGTAAATAGAAACCTTTCTTGAATGAAAGTAAATACATGTAGCCTATATGATAAGTTGGTGGACCACGAAAACTTACCAGCCAGTAAAACCGCAACGATCGTAGGTATCGACCAGGCCCAGTGTCTTTCTTTGCCTTTACGTCGCGCTAACCACACGAAAATTCCAAGAACTAGCGATACTCCGTCAAGGATTATGCCGACGATGATGAAGCCACTCACAAGGTCGACGTGAACTGTAATGCATTAGTATGGGAATATCAGTATAGTCTACTCATGAAAAATTCGTCATGAGCATTGTCAACATGCTATACAATAATAAAAAATGGTGTTCATCAATGTTAAGATAGGGGTTCCCAGTTTCTCTTAGTCGGTTTACCCTTTGATGCCACAAGGCAGTCCCTCCGAGCCGATTCTTTTAATAATCATTTACTTTGTATAAGTCAGGTATAATAAGATGGGTTAGTAAGAGCTAACACAGTGCGCTCTTTGAAAAGCCCATGGAACTTGGTGTAGTCTTAAAGGTACGCGTAACCCAAACTGTGAATCCCTGGTACAAGACCTACGAAGTACGGACAGTAGATGAATTACAGAAAACAGAAGTCTCAAAACGGAAACGCACCCTTTAATAATAAATAACAATACCATCATTGTCATCATCAGTATCGTTAAAGCTGTTACTGAATTCCACCCAGAATGAACTTGAAGAACATTGAGGACTAGTCATAAAAGTCATAATATAAATTCATCGATGTTAGTGGTGAACATTTCATCAGGACTAATAGATTAGATACAGGCAAAGAATGATGACCTCATCATCATCATCATCATCGTCATCTCCATCGTCATCATCATCATTTGCAAAACATTTATCTGCATTGGGTATAAGTAAGTAAGTAAAGAAAGAAAACTATAACATAACAATTAAACACATTTAATATAATTTATTTAATAAAATATCGTAAACTTAATCATCACCAGCTTCATCTCACTATCGCCGCCATATATTACCATCACAATTATCATTATTATTCAAAGGATGGAGATTCGGACAAGTGAAGAGAATCTTAAAAAGACGAACACAAATAACAGCATTTTATCAGTATCACCCTAACTTTTGTAGCATAACTTTCACTCACAATTAGCATACTCAGCCTCCATCGTTGCGCTCACGATGTCCGAAGTCTGGCACGATGGGGTTCGGGGTTCGTAAGACTCCCACAGACCAAAGTCGCGCTCAATACCTGTTTGGACGTGCTCCAGTGTTGACCAGTAGTCAGTAGCAAGAGCTGCTATGGCAAGTGCAGCGGTTAACAGAAACGCAAGTATCCACACCAATGCGACGCAGTGCATTGTTAGTTTCCTTTTAGGCTTCGGATGATCGTCGTCGGATGAGTTTCCATCACGCCCACGATGACGCTCCTTGTCTGTGGAAGAACCTTGGCTATCAGTCTGGGCATGCCTCGAATGAAATTCACTACCTTTGGATGAGTCTTTTGTTACAATTACCCCTCCATGTTTCAACTGATGATGGTCATCGCCGTCGTTCTTTGTTACTTTCCGTTCACCCTCCAGTCGATCACCATCGTCTTTGGGAAAGTTCTTCGATATTTTCTGTTTACGCTCATGCTGATGGCCATCTTGGTCGTTTGGAAAATCTTCTTTGTCTTGCTGATTTGTTTGGCCTTCGGGTCCGTCAGGAGCATTGAGGACAGGGAGAATGGCCAACCTTTGGGAGCCGGCACTGATGTACATCTGAGAGTCATTGTTTGCTGTAATGCTGCTCCCGTGAACGAGCTGATGGTCATCGTTAGGGGAAGTGATGGTAATGGTTGGGTTATCCCCCAGCGTCCTGCCACGCAGTGGTGTCGTTGTTATGTCGATCACTGCTTGTGGGGATTTGCCTTTGCGTCTACGGGAAGCTACAAGGTCGATATCGACTGGGAAAGAGAAATATGCATACTGAATAAGATAATGCTGTACAGCAGGATTGGTCAAGTTCACCAAAACAGTCAGTTCAGATCAAGTTCAGTTCACTTAGGGAAAAAGAAGCCCTAAGATCGTTTAACTCAATTCAATGAATATGGAGTAATTTTCAGATCAGATCAGTTCCTCCCGGCTTTTGAAAGTGGCATTCAGTTCTGGTTTTGGAGCTAGATGTAAACTGAACTGAAATTTAGGTAGAAAATTAAAGTTTAGATCAAGCACCCACAATAGCGACAGTTTAGATCCAGATCTGTTAATCCAAAATAGCAGTATTACCAGACACCAGGTGTTTTAGATGCTATACGGTATGTAAAGTGTTTACTTATCTCCCGGTAAAATCTTCTTTTTAAGGTCTGGAAAATGTTTAAAATCGTAAATAACATTTGACATAGAAAACAAAGGACATAGACCGTATGCATAATCCATACGTTAGTTAATGTATTGCATTAACCACAGTAAACGCTACTAATGTTTTGGAAGTTTCCCGTGGTTACTGCAGTGCGTTAACTAACATAAGAATTATGCATACGGCCACACAGGACTAGAGGAACGATGCCGATTTTGCTAGGGCATTTGGGACGAGGCCGTGAGGTCTCAGTGTATATGAGTTGGGTCTCCGTGGTGATGTAATAATTGTCATCGTTATTATCATCTCTGCCTGCCTGCCTGCCTGCCTGCCTGCCTGCCTGCCTGCCTGCCTGCCTGTCTGTCTGTCTGTCTGTCTGTCTGTCTGTCTGTCTGTCTGTCTGTCTGTCTATGGAGAATCACCAGAGCCGCCATGACTTAAATCAAGGACATGTTGAGAGGACATGTCCTCGACAAGGACAGCTCCTACGCACTTTCACCTTACTGGGTCTTGTTTGTAGAGAACTTCGTTAGAATTAATCAAAGACAAGAAACGAACAGAGTTCATTTGTCATCACCATAATGACTTTGCTCGCTTTCTCCACCTCCCTCTTTCTCCTTCTCCTCCTCCTCTTTCATTGCTCTTCCCTCCTCATAAGTTTTTTTCCGCCTTGTCCCTTAGCTATAGTTCTTCTCTCTATTACACTTTCTTTCTCTCATTACCAGCACAAAAGGGATCTATTCAATATTTTGCCACTCCCTAGAAAAACCGAATAACCGCCTTACTTCTTCAAGTGGTTTAACAATGCCATACTTTCCGTTCTGGACATGTCCGTAAAGAATTCAAATCTAAGTCAAAGTACATCTAGAGATAAGAACTCAAGAAGGTTCAGTACTGACTCTGCATGATTGATCTCCTCTCTTGATCTTGGTTAACGTCAGGTGACAACTTTCGATTTAGCAGGGCAGCTGTTCACAACTTTAGCGACCTCTGTAGGAAGTAAGTTTGGAGGAAAACATATTAATTGCTGTCGTTATTGTCATACAAAATCAATACAGTATTTTCTAGCAGACTGTGCTCTTTCACACAACGGTCCAACCAACACAACCTTTCCTATATTAATAGAAGAGTCATCATTTTATATTATGTGTGATTGTTGTCGTCGGTTATGGAAATCAAATCGCGTATGAAACGCTATCGAATATTTCACATTTCTTTTTTTCCAAATCACCCATTCGCATTCTCCAGGTGTATACACGTGTGGTAGAGCTTGCAATCAGAACCAGTCATCGTCACCAGAATCAGAAACACAAAGCGCCACCAACCGCACAATTCATTACCAATATCATCAATATCACATTCAATCCTTCCCCCTCCTTTTTTTTTCTCTACATGTCCACCCCTCTGTACTCCTACCCACCCATCCCCTTTATCGACTTGGTCACGACAATAGTACAGTGTTCATTATTATAATCCATTCTTTACGTGTATACAGGTGTTGTAGAACGTCTAATCAGAATCAATCGTCACCACCAGCACCAGAAAGACATTAGGCATCGCCAACAGTAAAAGTTCACTACTAATGTCATCAATATCACATTTCCCCCGCCCCTTACATTCCCATCTCTCCATACTCCCTCCCACCTGTCCCCTTTATAGACTTGATCATGACAGTAGTACAAAGTTCATTATTATTTGAGATCATTCTCAGGCTTGTAGTTAGAACAAGAGTGCAGGTGCTGTGTTTGTACTGCCAACAGACAAACACAAAAATGAACGAATTAAGAAGGCTAATAATCAAAGCACTTTTTATTTTGAACACTCGACCTTTCATTACTGTGTGGACCTTTCTTTGATAACTATGTTTTCAGCCCATCATTGACAGTGATTTTTTTGTTTCTGTGGGTCTACAAAATATCTGTGCTTTGATTTCTGTTCTACAGGATAACACTGAACTCTTCTTGCGAAGCGAGACTCTGTTGTCTTGAATCACAGGATCTTAAAAGAATTTTCTTTTTTGCATCATCTTTTCATGCTTTCTCGGAGTTAGATCTATTATATAGTTAAACTGATTATATATGGTTCATGAAAATAGTACAATGTACATTACTGTTCAAAATCATTCTCAGGCTTGCTGTTAGAACGAGCGTGCAAGCACTATATCTGTTCTGCCAACAGGGTAAAACAAAAATGAATAGTGAAGGTGGCCTTCCCTCGTAGCCAATAATCAAAGCATTTATTTCTTTTACCCTCCACTTTTGATTACTGCGTGAACCTTTCTTTGATAACTATGTTTTAATCCGGTAATTTGCGGTAATTAATGGTTTTTTTCCTGTCGGTGTACAAAATGTCAGTGCTTTGATATCTGATTTAAAATGTAACATTGAACCCCTCTTGCCAAGTGAGGTCCTATTGTCTTGAATAGCAGGATCTTAAAAGAATTTTCCATTTTGCCTCATCTCTCCATGCTTTTTCGGGGTTAGATCTAGTCTATAGTTAAAACAGATTATACGAGGTAACACCACTTCAGTTTAAAGATGAAAAGTCATTATGATTGAAAAGTGACAGCAGCCTTTGTTCATGACGTACACAGACATTAATGTTGTTTATAGAAGCATGAAAGTCATGAGTCATTAGAGTTCCAGTTACTGCTGATTCCGTTTAATCACAACATGTTTCAGACAGCAGAGTTCTGTATTTATTTTGCTATTATTATATAAAAGCCACAGGATGATCTAGGCTCCTGTAAATCGCAGCGTTGTTCATGCTCCTGAGGAAGATGCGATAAACTAAGTCGAATGTATCTCAAACCGTAGTCCTACTGTACAGCAGACAAGCAAAAAATCTAAAAAGATCTTTGATGGTAGCCACCTAATAGTTTGAAAAAAAAAAAGGTCTTGCTGTCATTTGCCTGCCCCCTCCCCCCCCCCCNCCCCCCCCCTTTTCCCTAAAAAAAAATATGTTTGTCTTTCATTTACCGTTTAGAACAAAATTAATAAGATATGCCCGTTGCTATGCACAATAACATGACAGTGCTATGAAAATGGCCGGAATAATTTTTCACCCTACACTTCTGAAAAAATGCGGGGGAAAGCTTTTTTTGCAAAGCAAAAGAAATTAAGTGTATATCTTTGCAGCTACATTTCTNGGGGGGGGGGGGGGGGGGGAGGGTGGTAGCGCATTTTATTTTAATGAGTCCTTGATCTCATACACAACATGATACCGTTTTCTAAAAATGGCCTAGGTCTGACCTGGGTAATTTTTGCAGCGCAGCAACGACAAAGTGATAAACCTCTCGCAACATAGTTACCAAAATCACAACAACACTGTCTTGTAAGGTCGTCTGCGATATGAATTCGCCGTTCAGACCTCACACTTAAACGAGCCTTATGGCACTAGAAATGGACGCAGATCTTACCTTTACTATCTTGAAATGTTCAATGACCATCTATTTGACAATCATGCTGTCTTGGACCATCCCTGTCGCAGTATTCAGCCAGATCTTGGCGCTACATTAACACAGCTGTCGTTGACGATGTCACAATTTCCAAGCTCAGGTTCCACATCGCCCACGAAATCTTTTTTTCTCATATCTCTCCGCTTAAACAGTGCGGGACACAGACTTAGGCCCACCCCAAACAAATCTAATGGCAACTATAATGTTTATGCCAAACCTGAGAAGAGGATATCTCACACACTCTTGTCTGACATACATCAGTGCACACGGTGAATACAAAGTATTAAAAATCTTATTTAAAAATTCAATCACATAAACCAGATCACGTCCTTGCTTGCCACATAGTTTAATGTGATCCAGGAGTTTATCGAGTTGTCAATGGCTGACGTATAGTGGCGCTGTATTGATTAAATAAATGAGGTGTGAAACGAAGTTTCTATTTCAATGCATCTTTGTAGGTTTGCTGCCTTAAATAATGAAAGCTGACGCGATATAGCAAAATATCCCTTTATATGCGCCGCCCTATTGCAGACAATGCCTCTTTGTCATGAAATGGGAGCAGTGGATTAGTATGCTATTTTTTCCTTCCAAAATAAAGGGCAGTGGTGCCATTCATTTCCATCCCTTCCCTTTCCCCCTCACCTTCTTTGTTTCTCTCATCAGTTTCAGAGTGTGATATCTGGATGACAAATAAAGAGTTATTTCTTTTTCTCTACTCGTTTTGTTTACTTCCTCTTAATTTCATTCTTTTCCTCATTCTTTTGCTGGTCACCTTCAGGCTTATCTTATCGTATCCCTCTCCCACCCCTCGTCTTCGGCTTTTATCTAGCTCCTAGGTGACGTGCTGTCAGACTCCATCCCCACCCCTCCCCCCTACAAGAGACATAATGCACAACCACTGCACAGCAAAATGGTTCTGTGACTGCATCGATATTGCGTGGTCATGAATAACAACCCATTGGAATCCCCTTCTTTCTTTACTTGCTCAAAACACGGCAACTCCTGGTAATAAATATTCTATTAAGAGGGCTGCCTGACAGGTGATAGTTGATCGGATAGTGATTTCTTGCTTTATCGATTTATTGATCTATATTCGTTTCTAACCGAGCGGGAAAAAACCCCGAAGTAGACAAGTTCATGCCGGTTGACCCGTCATATGTAATATCATCACGCATGCCCCCTTTCTCTTGTCTTTTGCTTGACGACGATCATTTTTTTTTATGATCAGGCCTAAGTTGGTGCTTTTTCATCAAACTTGACTCTCTTTGGTTTCACCTAAAGTCTTTTATTTAATAAGTACCGTTCACCCAGTTGCTATCGCTGTATGTTTATAATGCGCACTGATATCTCCGTAGCTAATGTCGTCATTTGTAGTTGCTCTCTTGAGGATGTGCTCACGATGATGATGAGAATGGTCAGAGGTGGTATTGATGACGACGGTCGATGGCTACGGTTACGCTGACGATAGTGGTTGGTGATGATCCACGTGACAATGATGGTGCTGCCAGTTGTTACAAGCTGATGATGACAAAGATGCTAAGTCATTCATACCAATACATGATACTTGGTACACTGTATGCAGGCACTGAACGACAACTTGCAGACTGTGGTCCGGACAATATCCGGGACGTCCTCGTAGCAACGAAAACTGTAAACTAACAAGACAGGACGCTTTAGCCTAAAAAGCTATCTCAACACCATCTAGCGCTCTCTTCCAACAGAAGATAAACATGGCTCTCACAAAGTTTTGCTTACAGTGGCGTATAGCTCCGACTCAAAGCCATAAGTCTTGATCTATCACTCATTCAATTTCAAAGAGTAGCCGAAAGGTCAGAAATTATTGTATAGTCTTTGGTAACAAAACTAATAAAATTTCTCTAGGGCAAAAGTCATGATCTATCAATCATTCGATTTCCAAAAGATGCCAAAAGGTAAAAAATTCTTGCATTGTCTTTGGTAACAAGACGTATAATATTTGCATTCGTTAAATATAGGACAAAACGGCTCCGAAATTTATGACGAAGCTATTCCAAAACTTATCACAACCGCTGAAAAAAAAAAAAGTTGGTTGCTCCACATCTAGTGGCTGAATGAATGGTACGGTACACAAAGTTTATGCCCTTCCCCCAAAGACTAACAATTCTTTCTCTTCTTTGGTTATGGTCGGAGCCTTTGTCAGAAGCTTACTCAGTATGTAGGCCTATGTACAGCTGAAATAAATTTCGCACCACTCAGGTTGTATACTTTTTCATACAATTCAACCCAAACAGTTTTTCAGATCGCCCTTTGGGCTGGATTTTCAATCTAATCCAACGTTTGAAGTTCTTTGCTTTTGTGGGCTCCCCTCGATATCGATCTTTTTATTCGGAGTGCATAAAAGCTATGAATTTGATGGAGAAGTTAATATTTGCCCACGACCCATTATAAAGATCACTGTTTGCATATATCTTACTGCTGTCAAATCTTTAGTAAGAATATCTATCATATATTCAGCAAATATGGAATTGCAAAACTTTGAACAATTTCGGCGATGTGTGGTCTTTTTTGACGTTTAGGTCTGTTTACACAAATGCTGATTCCGTCCGTCATTGGTAAAACATGCTCTCGACTGATATGACAATTTGTCTATGTATACCATCATGGCAAAGAGAGAGGCTTTGAGGAGATAAATACAGGAGGAAGCTATTGCCACGTAGAACCCCCAGTTGATGTGGATCGTAGTCTGGAAGCTGGGCACGAGCGTAGTACAAGTGTCGACATAACTCTCTTGACGCAGAACTTTCTGAAGGTCCCACGTGACAACAAGGCAGGCGATCAGGATGAGATCGGCTGGGAAAAGACAGAAACCTTCATGTCAGGGGCATTATTCATACTTTTCAGTGTTCTGTTATCTATACATGGGGCAGACAGGTGCTATTACCCATTGGCCTGTGCCTTTCAAAGAGGTCCTCTGCTTTTCAAGACCCAAGGAGCCCCAGATCTCTCAAAGAGCTACAGATCTCATGCGCCTATAGGATTTAAGTAATCTCTCTTTACCGCGATATTTGTTGCATTAGAGCTCCACCACGTTAAATAATATATTAATCCTTTGAACCCTTGACTCGTCTCCCGAGCCCTCTTTTTTTTCTTCTAACCCTGAACTCATCAGTGCTTTCAGTGCACATCATTATCGTTATGTCACCGTTCATCGATCGGTAATTTCAGCACTGCAGCAATATTCTGGGACCATGGAATAACGACAGTATATAGGTTATCGAGGCATACTTGTGGTTCAAGGCTATGACATGAAAAAAGCAAAGGATGATAAGGAAGTATCCCTATAAATTAGGATCGAGGAGTTGAGAGAGTAAAAGACAATAGTACAAACAATAACTGATACAGTAACAACTATATTATTTTGGCAACTTTCACTGGAAAAAAACAGTCAGTTAAGGACATCAGGAATAGTTACTGAAATATGTTGCACAATTTGTTTTATGCACATACAGCGCTACATAATATATTCCTGTGCAAGGGGCTAATGCTGTGGCTCATTTCAAAGATGTGACCATTTCTTCAGCTTTCATTTCAAATAATTTTCAAAGACTGATGTTGCTCTCTGAATTCATCAAATCCACAAAATATAGTTTGACAAATATATCTAGCCATTGATTTACAGCAGCCGGAGTATGAGATGTTAATAGCTTTATGAGCTTGCTTACCACCCAGCAAAAGTGTTACGATGGTGGGCAATGAGTAACTCCAGTGTATTTTGCCCAGATTCATCCAAAAGAATGCAACTCCAAGCAGTAGAGATATGAAGTCACAGACCATCCCAGCTATTAGGAGACCAGTTGCAAGATTGGTACGAACTGAAACATTGAACATTTTGATATTACGAAGCCATCCTTCTTATTCATGTTTGTTGTATTAGTAGAAGTAGTGGTGGTGGTGATGGTGGTGGTGGTAGCAGTAGTAGTAGTTGTAGTAGTAGTAGTAATAGTAGTAGTAGTGGCTGTAGTAGTAGTCGTCGTAAAAGCAGTAGTAGAAGTAATAGTAGTAGTAGTTGTAGTAGTAGTAGTAGTAGTAGTAGTAATAGTGGTAGTATCATGAGTATGCAAAAAGTTAAAAAGTAGGTATATCTATAATTAATGTGAGTGCCAGACTGCATAAAGGATATGACTGTTCCCATACATTCCAACAGTCTCTGAAAAAAACATCGTGGTCCTCATCTTTTTCTTCCTCCCCTTCTTCATTATCTTCGTTGTCGTTGACGACTCTCTGCCAGTATTTCCATCTTTACCTTTTGCATGTCGCCCAGTCTTTATACGACATTATTATTACCTCGTTGTCATATCAAAAGTTTATTAATATCTGCAAAATTAAAAATTAAAGTTACTGTTTGCAATATATAATTTTACTTACTGTTTGCATAAAGAGTCAATGCACAGCAAGAGCGACTGATTTCAGTGGCTGTTGCACTACACGATGCATGGCTCCTGTTTACTTCGGTCCACAGACCAAAGACAAAACGTTCCCCGGTGGGTGTGTCCTCCATTGAAAACCAAGAGTCGGCAACCAGGGCTAGTAGCACCAGTGCAACGGTCAGGCCAGACATTCCCACTAGGGTTCCCTTCTTGCTCTCCTTGGTTTCAGGTTGCTGATGATGGGCTGGGTGAGAAATATTGGAGCCTGCTTCAGGAAATATGTGGCTTGTGTTGAAATTAGTGTCTCCAGCAAAAATGTTATCTTTTGCCTCCAAAGCAATGTTGAAAGAGAAAGAGGGATAAATGGCACCGGAAGTCTTGAAATAAGATGCAGAAGGAAAAGAAGATCCGTCACTCTCCGACTCAGAAGAGGTGGATGTGTCTGGTGCACAGAAGTATTTTGTGGCATTTGGACAGGTGGTACTGGCTGGACCAGGAGAAATAGTAAGAATAGTCACAGGCAATATGCCAGCACGAGTATCAATGTTTGGACTAGGAGACATACTATCCTCAGCCTTTGAAGCCGTATCAGTTTCCACTTCATGAGAAATACTGGTATCCGGCTTAGGACAAAGTTTGGTTGGCGTTGGACACACAGTGCTGGCAGGGCCAGAAGAAATACTGATGATGGGCCTAGGAGAAGCGCCACCGGGTGCAACATGAGGCGGATGACGTACTGCCCAAGGAGAAAGGTATCTCTCTGTCTCGTGAGAAGTACCTAGCTCTGTCTGAGAAGAAATGGTAGCGTCTGCTGTAGGAGAAATGGCGTTATCTCGTCTACGAAAAATTGCTCTGGCCACCCGGGAAGAAAGTGCGCTGTTTGGAGTAGGTCTGTCGGGCTCAGGAGAAAACTTATTGTCACTCGTGGGAGAATCTGCGATCTCCATTTCATTGGATATGGTGGACACAGGTTTGTGATGAGAAACTGTATTGACTAGTCTGTGAGGTGCGGAACTGGGTGGATTATAAATAGACTCTATTGTAGCTAATCTCCGGGCCATGGCAGTAGTGGGTCTGTTAGGTGCAACGTTTCTGCCTGATTCACGAGACATAGAGCTGGCGGACCTGTGAAAGGAATTTGTACTGGCCGGTCTGACATAGTGAGAAATTGTGCTGGCTGGTCTCTGAGGAGATGCCGTGCTGGTCGGCCTCTGAGATCCTGTGCTCGGTGGTCTTTGAGAAAATGCCCTACTGGTTCCTCTTTGGGTAGATGTTGTCGGTCTTTGAGGGGATGCTGCATTAGATGGACTTTGATGAGATGCTTTACTGGTTGGTCTTTCAGGAGATACTGCGTTGGTTGGTCTTTGAGGGTTTGCTGTGGTGGCCGGTCTGCGGGGCATGGCACTCCGTGGTCTGCTATAGTGAGAAGTTGTACTGACCGGTCTCTGAGGAGAATCTGTACTGGCCGGTATTGGAGACGTGTTTCTGACTGACCAAGGAGATAATGCTGAGACGGTCGTAGGAGGAGAAGCAATGTCCATCTTATGAGAAGCATGACTGTCTGCCCTCGGGGAAAGACTCCGTCTGGGCTTAGACGTATTGCTCTCTTCACTTCGTGACACGTCATTCTCTTGCTCAAGTGAAATGTTACCGGCCGGTCTGGGAGACATCTTTACAAAGGGACAACTTAGTTAGTATAGTCAGAGTTTGTTAAATTAATATTAGTCTTGCTTACAGATGATCCTTTTTCGTTTCGAACTTATGTTTAGTTGTGGCAACAAAAGGTTTTATTGGGCATAGACAGATGCATTCCCCTTAGACTGTTTATCGTGAAATTCCACCACCACTAGCTTGACGCCACCTCGAGACAAATAGTGACTTCTATGGGATGTCTGGATTGTCTACAGCCGCCTCCGTTATGGCCAGTCTGGATTCAGCTGTAGTAAAAGAGTATAATAGAGAGTTAAGTCATCGGTATGAGCCTTTTCTCAAATTTCTTTGCTAGCACCATAATGGTTGGACTCTTAAAAATATTATGCATTCTGTATTCTAAAATAACTTCTCAGACTAGTTTTCATGCACCCGTCGTTTGTCAGGCCATATACACTAGTGAGTCCGTTACTTGTATCACATAATTATTAAGTCAGTTACTATTTAAGTCAATTACCTTCCCCTGAGCAATACGAATGCCATAACTAGAACGCCAGCATCCGCTGTAACGAACTACACATCGCACAGTCCCTGGCGTTTGCCGAAATTATATTTCCAGTGTATCGCATTAAAAATAAACAAATCCAACATGACTCAATGAACTTTGTAATGTGAAATTTTAAATTTTCAACCTGGTATCATGTTGGTGTTACCGGTTGGGAAGGCATATTCTGTTCTAATATTCCTCATAAAGGGAAGGTATGTGAGCCGAAATGATTTTATCTGCAAAGTGTACCACTTTGAACTTTACCAAATTACGGTGAAAGATTAATTTTGACCAAAAAAAGACCGAAGAAACCTAACACTAGAAAATTTGTCCCTCCCGGGGAACGAAGTCAGGGTGTCTCAACTTGCAGGTCTGAACGTGCTATCACTGTACCAGAGGGACGTTATTTTCACAACTGTTTAAACCTCAAATACCTGCTGTCTGAATATTGTTCCTCAACTTCCACGCACAAGCCCAGTGTTTACCCATGATCCAAAAATACTTCCCAACTGCTCGCACTGAGATAATCAAGATGAACTCTGCAAGCATCTACTTAGGTGACTAAATCAGGCAGTCCGACTCATTCACCGTCCATTTAAGTAACAGACAGAATATTATATGCCTTCATGGTCTTTAGTCTTTGGCATTTCCTCCAATCTTCTTCTGGCGTTGCCTTGAAAAGAGCTTTGCTTCTGCATAGACTATGTCTTTACAAATTCACAGTCAATCTTCTAATGACGACATGAAGTGAATCACTGAAGTAGCATCCTTTGCAAGCATCGAGGACATAATATCTTTACAGTTTAACAAGGTGATGTTTGCTAACATCCTCATGCACAAGTCCAAGAATGATCATGTGGAAGAAATGCTAGACTATGCTAAATATCGAAAGCAAACATAGGCCTAAACTCTAATGAGCACATAGGCGACCTTTTCTGTCATATTGTAAACTTAGGTTAATATATCAGAGTGAATAGCAGTCTGCCTCGCTTGCACCTGTTCAAAACAAGGCCTTTGTTTTCACCGAATGTAAAATGTAGCTTACTGCTCACTGAAGCTCTCATTGATCATCCGGTATATAAAAATCAAGCAAGTAAACGAGTCACTTTTCAGCTTTCAATGCAGTAGTTTCAGACTGACAGCGTAGCCAGATTTTGGAGGGGATAGGGAGTAGGGGTGGGGGCAGAGAGAGAGAATGGAGCATCTTATTTGATTTGTAATTAAACTTTAAAGAGAAGAACCCTACCTTACCTACAATATTGATTAACAGTTCATTGATTTGCTTTCCCCTCTCTTTATACTTTATTTTCTTTTTGTTTCAGCATCCGCTCGCTTTCTTATATCTTTTTCAGCCTTACCTTAGCAGCATTGTTTGATTCCATTTCAAATGGATTTTTCTACATATGCTACAGTGATTGAACCATTACGATACTGCAGTTACAAACAGTTTGAACATTGCAACTTTCTTTCGTGCCTCCTTCTTCCTCATCTTGTCCCCTCCATTTTCTTCTTCCTTCTCCCTTCATTGCTGTTCTTCTTTCTTTTTCTCACGCCAGGAAAAAGCTTGTTAGCATCATCTTCCTGATAGACTATTTAAAGACTGACGGTCTCATATTGAGAATAGTCATCTAACCTTGAATCAACATTCCTAAGGAGTCCTCCTGCCTATGCATTCAACCGAAGAGTTAACGGGTGCGCTAATGAAGAAAGCATCATAGAAGTCACCCTACTGTATCGATGGTAATGACGTAGCCGCCAAAAGTGTCAGTCAGTTCAGCATCTTTGTTACAATAGCCGCAGCAGCAGCAGCAGCAGCAGCAGCAGCAACAACAACAACAACAACAACAACAACAACAACAACAAAAGCGGTGCAAAATGATATAAGCCTATTATCGATAATTTTTCTTCCATTTATATTTATATAACAAGCGACTTAGTTAATTCGTTCTCTTCACCCCAATCCCTTCCTCATCTCTTCACCTCCTCAATCCCCGCTCTCTCCTCCTCCCCTACCACTCCGCTTTTAGCAAAGTTTGATATCTGGGCCCTTCTCTGATTTTTTTTCCTTCTTTTCTTTTTTTTTTAAGCCCAGTGCATGTAATTTATTCAGTCAGTATGATTCTGAATTATCTGCAATGTTAATTACAAATCCTGCACTGATAGATAAGTACCAGTTCTGCATTAACTTTAGCCTATACTCGTCTTAACGATGATGATGATGATGATGATGATGATGGTGATGACGATAATAATGATGACAAGATGATCATTACTTTGATTTTCATATTCAACAATAGTCTCTTTTTCATGCTTTAGTAAGCTTCATCTGGGCCAAGCAGATTATTGGTTGGTTGGTTGGTTGGTTGGTTGGTTAGTTGGTCAATCGGTTGATTGGTTGGTTGATCGGTTGCTTGGTTAGTCGTATGGTAGATCGATTGGTTGATTGATTGACTGTCTGGCTGGCTGGCTGACTCGCCGGCCGGCTGGCTGGCTGGCTGGCTGGTTGGTCGATCGGTTGGTGGTCAGTCGATTGGTGGTCAGTCAATTGGTTGGTTGATTGGTTGGTAGGTAAGTTGGTTGGTTGGTTGGTTGGTTGGTTGGTTGGTTGGTTGGTTGGTCAGTCAATCTGTTGGTTGATTGGTTGGTTGGTTGGTTGGTTGGTTGGTTGATTGGTTGCTTGCTTGCTTGGTTGCTTGGTTAGTCGTATGGTAGTATTGGTAGATCGACTGGTTGATTGCCTGACTGGCTGGCTGACTGGTTGGTGGTCAGTCAGTTGGTTGCTTGATTGGTTGGTTGGTTGGTTGGTTGGTTGGTTGGTTGGTTGGTTGGTTGGTTGGTTGGTTGGTTGGTTGGGTTGGTTGGTTGGTTGGCTGGTTGGTTGGTTGGTTGGTCAGTCGGTTGATTGGTTGGTTGATCGGTTGCTTGGTTAGTCGTATGGTAGATCGATTGGTTGATTGATTGACTGGCTGGCTGGCTGACTGGCCGGCTGGCTGGCTGGCTGGTTGGTCGATCGGTTGGTGGTCAGTCGATTGGTGGTCAGTCAATTGGTTGGTTGATTGGTTGGTAGGTTGGTTGGTTGGTTGGTTGGTTGGTTGGTTGGTTGGTTGGTTGGTTGGTTGGTTGGTTGGTTGGGTTGGTTGGTTGGTTGGCTGGTTGGTTGGTTGGTTGGTCAATCGGTTGATTGGTTGGTTGATCGGCTGCTTGGTTAGTCGTATGGTAGATCGATTGGTTGATTGATTGACTGGCTGGCTGGCTGGCTGACTCGCCGGCCGGCTGGCTGGCTGGCTGGTTGGTCGATCGGTTGGTGGTCAGTCGATTGCTGGTCAGTCAATTGGTTGGTTGATTGGTTGGTAGGTAAGTTGGTTGGTTGGTTGGTTGGTTGGTTGGTTGGTTGGTTGGTTGGTTGGTCAATCGGTTGGTTGATTGGTTGGTTGATCGGTTGCTTGGTTAGTCGTATGGTAGATCGATTGGTTGATTGATTGACTGGCTGGCTGGCTGACTCGCCGGCTGGCTGGCTGGCTGGTTGGTCGATCGGTTGGTGGTCAGTCGATTGGTGGTCAGTTAATTGGTTGGTTGATTGGTTGGTAGGTAAGTTGGTTGGTTGGTTGGTTGGTTGGTTGGTTGGTTGGTTGGTCAGTCAATCGGTTGGTTGGTTGATTGATTGGTTCGTTGATTGGTTGCTTGCTTGCTTGGTTGCTTGGTTAGTCGTATGGTAGTATTGGTAGATCGACTGGTTGATTGCTTGACTGGCTGGCTGACTGGTTGGTGGTCAGTCAATTGGTTGCTTGATTAGTTGGTTGGTTGGTTGGTTGGTTGGTTGGTTGGTTGGTTGGTTGGTTGGTTGGTTGGTAAATCGTTTGGTTGGTTGGTTGGTTGGTTGGTCGTCGGTCGATGGTTTGTCAGTCGGTCGATCGGTCAGTCAGTTGGTCTGTTGGCTGGTTAGTTGGCTGACTGACTGGCCGGGAAGCAGGATTATTTGAATGAAATTGAGTGAAAAGGTTGGACCAGTTTTGAAAACAAGTGCGCATCTGGACATGGACGGAATCAACAACTGTTTTGTTTTGTAAGGACTTCCCTGAAACCTGGAGAAAAGGCATTTCATTACGCTACGGCATGACAATGCTTCTTAAACGTCACAAAGAATGCATA
Organism: Ellobium chinense; assembly: GCA_033807755.1. Lineage (NCBI taxonomy): Eukaryota > Metazoa > Mollusca > Gastropoda > Ellobiida > Ellobiidae > Ellobium > Ellobium chinense. Next base: position 771,460 of record JAWQUT010000069.1, on the reverse strand, counting down.
ATCAGTACCAGTGCTTGTTGGGAATATTCACGAAAATGTCTTTGTCCCTGCTGCATGTTTATGTTTATTTGGTGAGGATGGTGGGTTGAAGGGAGAGGAGGAGGGAATCACTGAAAATAAAGGCTATCCGTTTTACCTTTATCGAGATATATGCCTTTTACTAAGCGCCCCACACGTAACAAAGCAGAGAATGGCGATTTTAATATATATGGCTGTGCTTGCTGATCAAGAATATAGTCTTTGAACCTAGGCTATCGGTACTTATTTTCTAGCAAGAGCTCAGCAGGACTAATCAAAAGAAAATATGTGGTGAAATTATGCTAGTAACAACATAAATATGACATTATTCCAGGATGAGACATTTCAGGAGAGATGATTTTTATGTGACCACAACAAGAAATGCGATAAATCTTCACTAAATAGTCCGCACCGAGTTTTGCTGAGAAGTAAAAAGGTAAACCTACCTTGGATGCTGAAACTAAGGGAGAAAATCTGATAACATTTTACGCAATTGCATATTTGTTCGTGTTATTTCCCTTGATTACGTGATCACTCATGTGATTGGGGCTTGCTTATTAATATGATTTTGCCAAGATCTAAAGCGAGGTTTCGGGAGTTGGGCTGGAGATATTCGAAATAATTTGACTGGTTCCTGATGTTCTTCAGAAAGTGAAGATATTTTGGGGTTTTTAGAAGTCTCCGAATAGGGCAATCGTTCCAGTGGCCTTATGCACAATCCTTCCGTAAGTTAACGCATTGTGGTTTTGTAGGCTGTCAACCCTGGGTTGAAGAAAAGGAAGTAGCTGGAGCTCGAGGTGGGGAGTGTAAGGATTAACTGAGCTATAAATTATTCTCTCACCCCAATTCCTTTTTCTATACCTCCTGCGTCCACACCAGTCGTGAATTATCTGCACGCGTGCTTGTCGCAGGCTATAGCTTGAATGTTATTTTGTGTAGTCAATCGAATCTGTTAAGTTCACACGATTTTTAAACCATGAATTGGAACAGCCAGAGCAACAAACCCCATGCCACCCTACTTTTCAGCGTTTCATCAGACCCAGTGAGAGGTCTTGTTTATCATATGCCACGTCTTCACCACTCCGACAACGGTTCCATGCCTCGTTCTCATAAATTATATCAGCCGATGTGGGTTTCTCGAAATGACAGAAAGACGATATACCTTACCTCAGACATCCCCTCTCACCATCACAGTAGAGGGTCCATATGGCCGTCACTTTGCCTTCTCTCCCCATCCCCTAAATAAGGATGTGGAAAGAAAATACCCACCAATTGTTATGGATAATGAAATAAGGGGATGAAGGAAGAGAAAGCACTGAAAAAAAAAAAAAAAGAAAAAAGGTACGTTGTTGTTATGAACTAGTCTAGTAATAATCCATGAGCAGCGCATATGCACATATAATTATATATTTTATGGTGGGGAACCATCCAGAGGGAGACACAGTAATAGAGATGAAAACAATTTGCCTCATACACATCCCCCTCGTCCCCGTTTTCTTAATGCTCTCATTAACAACTTTCTCATTTTATTGGATTCTAGCGTAACAACATGCTGTACCAATGGTTAAGCTTCAATTTAGTAACGCATCAGAAGCTGGAAAAAAAGTTGTTTTTCTTTTTGTTTTCTTTGGGTAGGTATAGGGGACGGAGAGGATGGTGGCTAGGATTTTGTGATCGGCAATTTTCACCTGGATTGCATCTACAGACCAAAGACTCTTCGGCCTGGACCCTAAAAATGGATTGTCTACAGTATACTGTAGCAGTGCCATTTCATGTTTTTAGTCGCACCAGACATAGTGGGCGTGTTTCCGGCTAAGGATTTAGCGTTGTCGGTCAATTTTTAGGTTTACTTCCATTGCCACGCGACAATATAAAGCACTGTGAGGAGCTGTCTGCTGTCCAGACCTGCATCACAGAAAATAGAGAACTGAAGTGAGCCAGTGGACGCGGAATCCGTTGTAGAGTGGGTAAGAAATGCTCTGATTCCTGTCAGGAATCACAGAAACGCAGTAATGACAGTTGATGAAATTAATCGTGAATGTAGATTCAGATCGATAACATGCTTCGGTGGTTTCACTCTTATCAGTGATCGCTGTGGTGGGTTGTAACAAATCTGTCAGTGTCAACGGTGACGAGTAAGACTCTCTCGTGATTATACATCTAGACTAGACCAGTAAATCAGTCAGACATGCCTAACATTATTTCTAAGTGCAGGCAAGCTCCAGAGTTGAGTTCCAAATTCACTGAATTGCACAGTGGGAAATAATTAGAGCAGAACATAAATGACACCTGACTGGCAAGAGACTTGTATGATAATGTTATCAGCTATTCATTCTGCTGGCTCGCTGAGGGAGTCATTCCCCTTTCTCATCACCCTCACTCATCATAGTGTTTAAAATTTAATTAAAATATTATAATAATATAGGTGTACAATGTCTCATGATATTGACATTGTCATGTTTTGTGTGTAGCTTTATTATTCTGTTGTCACATTATTTTTTTGCATGTCTAGACTAAGTAATGAACCCAAGTATGTAAGTGATGATTCTATTTCTTCATTTTGTTTATGACATAAGTCTTAGGTTTAACCCTTCCCTGTTTCTCATTTTTTCAACATCGAACTTCCTCTTTGTTGCCTTACTTTAAAACACCAGATGTTTAGTTCCATTTTTCATACTTGATGAAATAGTCCTATTTTTACCCTTTTGATCCATTAATCTGCCTACTTATTGGAGTATGGAAATTTAACCCTGCAGCAAATTGCCTAAAATTATGATATTTACATAGCAGTGCAGTGTTTTCTCCATATAGTGCAATTTCGCGATTTGTCCCTAAAATTTCAAAATCCCCCTCAAAGAAACATTGATTATGCACCGATCTCCCCTTCTTTCCTGCACTCCAAATATTTCACTATATGAGAAAAAACTTACAATCTCTTCAGAAATTTACAAATCCTATAGAAATTTTTGTAACAACACGGATTTTGTTTACTTTATGGAAACCAGAATTTGCACAAGAATTAATTTTAATGGTCATGCAAGGGACACAAAAGGCAGCATTGAGAATTTGGTGTCATTTTAAATTAATATTTCATAAATGTCAGAGATATTATTTCAGAATGCAGAACTGGGGTTAAGAGAAAATTTAATTTTCTTATATACTCACGATCAAAAGTAAGTATACAGTTTTGTTTACATTGTTATTATGTAGGGCATGGACCTAGAACAAAGTGGTCTGCAGGGATTGTTGTGAGTAGTGTTCAGAATGATTTCAAAACAAAAATTCTACGATCACGTGATTGGTTCACTCGCCCCCATGTGCACGTGCTGTTTTGACCTAATTGCATCTACTGGTCATCACGTGATATGTAGAGTTGAATTTTCACTTAGGATTTACTTGTTCACTCAAGTAGTCTTCAAATCAAGAGAAAAGTTTAGTTTTTCTTCAGTGTTAACCATGCCACGCTTGAGTGCGGAAGAGCGTGCTCGCGCCATTGGACACCTGGAAGCCGGTGTGTCCATCAGAAGGGTTGCTATGATGTTCAATGTAACAAGACGGACAATTTACCATTGGCAGCAACGTTTTCTTGTCATTGGGACAGTTACTGAACAGCCTAGAAGTAGGAGACCCCGAATTACGATTCCAGGGGAAGACCGGTTTATCCGTACCCAGCACCTTCGGAACCGCTTCCAAACTGCCACACAAACAGCCCAGAACTTTCCCGGACATCAAGCTATAAGCAGACACACAGTCCGACGCCGCCTCCTTGCCTATGGCATCAGAGCGAGACGCCCCTTGCAGCGGCCTCTTCTGCAGCCCCATCACCGCCAGGCCCGCCTGCAGTGGGCTCGTACTCATGCCGCCTGGACAAGACAACAATGGGCTACTGTTCTTTTTACAGATGAATCCAGAGTTGTCCTTGGGAGACATGATGGGCGCATGCGTTGCTATCGGCGAACCAACGAGAGGTATATGCCCCAGTGCATCCACGAGGCCCCGAATAGAGGTTATGGGCAGGCGATGGTATTGGGCGGCATCATCAGAGATCACAGAACAGCTCTTGTTCATGTTCCTCTTGCTCTGACAGGAACGAGGTATACAGCCACCATCCTCCAGCCTCACGCTATTCCGTTTTTAAATCAACACCCTGCCCCATCCCACCGAGCTCAAGTGACCCAGCAGTTCCTGGTAGCCCAGCACATCAACGTCCTAACCCCCTGGCCTGCCGTCTCCCCAGACCTCAACCCTATAGAGCACGTCTGGGACATCATTGGACGCGAAGTCGCAGCCATGGTCCCCCCCACCACAGAATCAGCACCAACTACTTCAAGCATGGACACAGGCATGGAACAACATTCCACAGCAGCAGTTGGCAACATTGATCAACTCGATGCGGCGCAGATGCACTGCTGTGAATAATGCCGCCGGAGGGCACACAAGGTACTAGTTTCAAGTGTGACTTGACCTTTACATTACAGTTCAAAATGCGACGGACAAGGTAAGCTGCCAAGATTCTGCATCGTTTTAGTTGGGACTTATTTACGGACGAGGAGTCTGATTTTTTGTTTTCACCCTCCTCCACAAAATATGGGACTTCAGACCCCAGATTCGAGACAAAGAGGTTCCATTTGCGTGAACTTTGTTGAAAATAAACCCCAGGTTTGAACAACACACTTTTCACCTCCCTTTGTCACGTTGTCTTTTTGCTATGGGTTATGATTGAGGTGTATACTTACTTTTGATCGTGAGTATATATATATGCTTGTTATCTTAGATAAAGACAGGAAAATAAGAACGTTGCTCTCACTGTATACAGACACAGTTGTTGAGTCCTTTCCCAGTTTGCATTCCTTCTACCATCCATTCTACCAAGCTCACACTTTTGAGTAGTTCATCAATTATTGACTTACCTGTCACCTCAGATGTCATTTCTCTGCCTTCTTCTTGCACTACAATTATTCAGTTGCGGACACATTTCTTGCCAGTTGAAATTATGACAGCAGAGGGTGAAAATCAGATACAAAAATTTTGTCAGGCATACTTACATGTAACTGTTGTGCATTATTATGAATGGAAATTATTTTGATTTCCTTGTTATTTTTAATGTATTTGTGAATCTGATGTGAAAAGACTTGTATGTGTTTAAAAGGCTTTGAAAAATTTACTGCCATCACAGCGGTTGCAAAAGATTGGATTTTAAGTCATAAATTTCATACTGGATTACTACAGCGCATATTTTACAATCATATTAACTTAAGTATTGCTGTCTAAACCAAAGACTGCCACACCAGAATTCATAACAACCACAGTGAGATATGTCAGAATCACTTGTGTAGCAGCTCTCATTTGTGCTTTCATGTGAAACACAATAAATTCTAGAACTCACAGGAACACAAGCTGTAAGTTCAAATGCTGAGGTAATGTTTAATATACCGGTAAGTGTAGACACCTGAGAAAGGTCTGTGCATCATTGCAACATGCTGTCTTGTTTAATTTTGTAGAAAATTCCATAGATTGTCATTGGCAGATGTATTATTCTTTGTTTTCAAAAATGTGTTGAAACAAACTTTTTGTTAAAATTGTTCTGGTCCACTTTTATAAATTTAGTCTTGTCATATTTCTGTTTGGGTTTTATTAAAACAAGACCTATCCTTTTGTTTTTGGACATAACAATTTTGCCAGAGTTAGAAATGAGCACATCATCAATTCAGATTGTAGTAAAAAATATTCACAAACACAGGCATGGGTTTAGCTTGTTTAATAATGTGAGGAACAACCAGAATTTGTCATAGTCACGAAACAGGAGACATGTGCTTATGACTAATGGCAGTTTAGTGGCCCTGTTGTTTTGGCCCTATTTTGTTAAAGGAGTTGGAAGGATAACCTTCATCTTTTGAGGTTTCCTGAGCTAAGTAGCACCGTAGCATTTATTATCTTACATGTTCTTGTTATCATCAAGATCACAACAAAAATGGCACTGAATGATATGTGATTACATGATGACAACATGATTGGCTGATTATGAATATGATAATACTATTAACTCATATGATGTACCTTCTGTTTCTAATTATATAATGTATAGCATAGTTTCAAAGATCTGTAAATTTGTTTACTAGCTTAAAACATTTTAATATTGATCTTTGTGTTTACTGTTACTAAGATGTTGTGATTGTCTGGAGTAATTTTGAGACTCTTGGATGACTTTTATGCTGAAAAAAAATGTTTGCTACCTATAGAGTGGCTTATTAGATGTACTGAATGTATGAAAAAGGAACAAAAGTCTAAGAATAGACTGACTTGGCTAAGACTGTGGCTTTAAAGTAAGTAGTTTCAAATCTGTTGGAATGTATTGAGTATACAACCTCAAGTAATCCTTTCTATATCATGCTCCTGGTTGCAAAGTATAAGACAATGAGTGAACAGGTAAAAGCAGACAAGATAACAATGGAGAAAGGAGATCTACTCCCAGCATAAGCCAAGGGACTAATTTTATGGTGAGATTAAGATCTCCAGAATGACAAGGGCATATAATATCATAGTATTTTATGACCCAGTGCGTGATGGGACATTGATTTGGTAGTGTAAACTTTATGTTTCTGTAGCCTGGGTTTGATAGTTTATTGATTTCCGGGTGAGAAAGTGGTCACCTGTTTATGATGAATTTATCCTGAAAAGAAACTGTTGTAGCTTTTACCACAGTTTTATGTGTTTTCTTACCTGTCTGTGTCGAAAACAGATTTAGTATACTAATAAGGTTAGAGTTTTTTAAAAACACTTTAAATGTGAATAATTTTCTTCTGTCTGTTTTGTATTTTTTAAATTGAAATTTAAGATCCAAAAATGGAAATAAGCTTTTATAAATAATGATGTTTACACGCTGCTGTATTATTTGAAGAAAGATTAGATTTGACAGGAAGAAAATGGATATTTGTATTCTGTAAGCCAGAGGGAGGAGACAGAATTTGATCTCATAATGCAAAAGTGTAATGAAGTTTTAATGTACTGTAATTTGTATTTTATTTTGCAATAGAGCTGATGATAACATACACTTAGTGATTGGATTAAGTATATAAGACAGATGGGAGTTCTGAAATTAGAAAATTATAAGTTGAGATTTTGCTGCAAAAAAAGATGTGTTCTTTCGAAGTTGTTTCTTTACTGCTGTCACTGTTAGCATGCTTTAAGGTTCTGAGGGGTGGCTTTTCAGTCGCTAGAATTTTCAAGTCAAGCATAGAGGTTAGGAGTGGGTAACACTATTTTGATAATGTTTGCACAGTTGATCGAGGACTGTTTGCTCATATATCCCCTTTAAGCAACTGGGTCAGGCCCCCTTTTATTGCTGGGCAAAAGCATGCCGTGCCATACCAGGTCTCATTCATTTCGCGGCGACTTACAGTGTACGGCTGAGAAAATGTTATCACATCCAGGGATCTAAATGTTGGAATTTTCTCCTACTTAATTATATGGTCGAGCCTGTTTCTAGCCCACAAGACTAGTTCTCAATCATTTATTTATGAGATCAGCCCTGTCGTGCAGGTACCAGTGCTAAACAATTTTATAAAAAAAAAACTGTCTCTAGAAACCATTTAAACTGTGAATAAATGTTAAAGTAAGTGTTTATTGTAATTTATTAGAGTACATACATTTTCGCAGGACTTCCTGTTGCTTCAGGCTAAGAAGAGAAGTGAGTAGTAAAAGGTTGTGATAAATCTGTTACTGTTTGATATCTCTTGTTGTTTCATATGTTACACTTACTGTTTCTGTTTTATATGTTTCTGTTTTATGCAGCATATTTTTATCCTGTTAAATGAAAATGTTTTGAGATGGGTAGGTTTGTGACCTAGTAATGTCTCCTAATACTTAAGTTATAAGAGAGAAGCTACCAGTCTCTTGTGAGATATTAGGTTCTTGCGCTACATCAAACCATTATTAACATAGAAAATGTCTTATCAAGTGTAAAATATACTGAGAAACAATTTCTCTTGATTCGCTGTTGTTCCAGCTAAGTTCCAATCTATTTTATTCAAATCTTTTCTGAAGCTTTGTTGAAGAAGAAATAAATTATTGTCTGCACGACAGTCATTGTAAACATATGATTAATATTAAATTATGATTAATATTAAAAATTGGGTATGAAACTTAATTGTATACAGCCACGCCTTTGAAGTTATGTGATTGCTTAAGATCATATCGGCACCTTTGAACCTATTCCATTGATAGCCTGAAAGTGTTAGTATTGAATGAATTGATTTGGGNGGAGAGGGGAAAGAGGAAATCATATAAGTTATAACTATAACGGCTTGGGAATACCATACGCGCTGTTGTGAAATGCTGCTCGATGTCTATTCATAGAAATGTCTGGAAGCATTGGTGCCTAGCCCGCATGTCCCTGAAAGAGTATTTCAGTTAGCTTTGCATTCAGTATACCGTGAAGGAGTGGTTTTGACTTTAGTGTCCTTTTATTCATAGATTTGATATCAAGGGAGGTAATAAACTGTGTATGTGGCCTTAACGCTTCGAACTTCAAAATGGTGGAAGTACAATTGGAACGGTCAGATATTAAAATGTACAGTAATCAGCTTGCTCAGTCATCTGTTTTGAAAATATCGATGCAGAATTGCGTACGATTAATCGGTCAGTTTATCCTGATTAATTACTTGTTCAAAGGGATTTAGTTGCAGGCCAACTTTTTTGAAAGGATTGGTACTTTTATCTTTGAATGTACCCTTAGTAAGGTCACCTATACCGGACCATAATTTGTTGATGTTATTGTGGCCGCTCATAAACCTTTCAGCGCTGTCTGAGCTAGACCAATAACTTGTTAAACTTGTTAAATAGAAGGAGCTGATTCTTCCATCTGTCATCGTTTGTTTCCTTGCTTACTTATCGATGGAAACAGCACCCATGCATCCGGGAATCTGGACAGTTCCATTCGTGTTCTGTTCCCTGCTCCGCGAGCCAACGAAAAAATATACTCTACTAATTATGATTATAGTGGAAGCCCACAGTGAGAGTGTTCTTTTGGTGAATAAATGTATACCTATACTACTTATTACTGAGTTGTACTTATTGTCAGGGTCCACCTGAATTGTGAAATGATAGAGCAATATTGAATCAGTGCATGTGAATTTCTTACTCAGTAGCGAAATATAAATGAGTACTCAGTATCGAGGTTCCACTTTAGTGTTTTCTTACATCTGATTTTTTTATCCTTCTTGACCTATCTGCGAAATTTTAACTTCAGCCTTGTCCCTTATGTCGGCCCATAGGCATTGCCCACAATTACAGCAGGTTTGCAAAAATATGTATAATGTAACCTGTAAGGTTTGATGAACTCCAGCTAACTTACAATATGCAGGCAAACTTAATTTGTAATGCAGCCTTGCCTGTAGTGGCGGCGAGGAGTGAAGATCAATACAAGAATCAAGAGGACCCTAACCCTGGATTACCGGGAAATGGGGAGAGGGAAGTGCTTAGCGAGAGACAGAGAGAGAAAAAAAAGAGAGAGAGAGAGAGAGAGAACAGTAATAGTATACAGTACAACGAGAATGTGATCATAGCGACGAGTTTGCGCGTTTCTCTAAGACATGCAGTTCGATGTCGTAAGATATTTGTAATTACTTATAGCCTTTCTAGTTCGTGTGCACTGGTAGACAGGGATGTTTTACACATTTCATCGCGTTCGGAGATGTTATTCACCTTCGCCAACATACCGAGAAAGCGATGATTTGGTCCCCGACTCAGTGGTTGTGAATAGGCTATTCGCAGGAATAGTATTCTATGTAACGGCTTAGAACACGATTTCGTGATCTGCAGGCACTTGAACCCATAATTTACTTTTCGTAGTCCATTGCACCTACGCCCTTCACCTCGTTTCCAGCATAGGCGGTAAATTTCATCAGTAAGGTCACCTGTGTTGAACTATATAAAATCTAGGCAAATTTGAGTGAGATACAGATATTATTCACTATTTTCTTTCGTTAATAATTCTCTCAGCACTTTTGTATTAATGTACTGTTAAACTTAGATAAGTCTTATCGGCATGCTCATTCCACATTGCCCGAATCACGGTTTGAGATTCTGAGAAATCTAGCACTCTGAACTCGCTGTCCAAGTCAAAAGAATGAGGTATATGTGGGTTAGGTTTGAAAACGGAGAATACGACATCAAAATAAAACTGGTTTTTTTTTTCAAAATAGTTTAAAAACAATGAATGAAGTTATGAAGATCAGAGTTGTAGAAACAATTCAATGCATCAAAAAAAAAAAAAGGGCGAATGCTGAATGAGCATGACGTTATTGTGTCAACAGTTCAATATTCACGCAATAAAATCTACAGATTGAGTGTGATTCAAGTAGTCAAAATGATGCTTATGTCGCTAGAAACTGAATATCAATAAGGCTCTGAAAGTGATTAGAATCACCCAACATCGAATTTGTTTGTTGCGGAAACCGAAAGTAACACCATTTCTGTACACAAGGATATTATTTTCTTGGGTACTCGTGGATAAGTCTGAGTTTTTAAATTTTATTTTTTGAGGCAGATTAGAAGACATACAGTAATTCTTTGTCTTGATTTTCTCTGAATTCTTTTCCATCATATGGAGATGAGTTTTTGCCACTTCAAATGACTATCACTAAACCTTGCCCTGGAATAACGCGAGGTCAAAAAATGATATTTGCAACAGTGCTGGGGATTCTTTAAATTTAATGCACTCAGACTTAAAAAAGACCCGCTCGGGTTATAAAAGGAGAGAAGAGGCATAATTAGACACTTCACTAAATTGAATTTGATCGCAGGTTTCACATCGGAGTGCTATATCACTGAAATCCACGAGTAAAGCATTTCGTAACTACATGGAAACTTTGCAGATGGCTACTTTACTGTCTCTCGAGACATGACGGTAAAGAAAATTGTTATAAAAACGCCTGGTATTTGGATTATGAAAGCAGGTCTATCCGAGTCGAGGCAACTTCAACAACTGTTTTCGTTGGCGTGGCTTGCCCTCCGACTATAACAACGGTATCGATCATTGGCGCAGGCCGCGCAGCTTTAACAATGGGTCATTTCCCTGAAATTAAAGGAAGACACGCACATCAAAAGTAATTTTCCGTTTTTCAATACTTTATCTCTCTAAAAATTATCTATGGTACCCACCGAGTCAATTTGCGAAGAAAGAGCATCGTTCTGTTATCGTGTGCATATGTAATATGACGCAATAAGTACAGCTAGAGTTACCGGGTTTGTCCCTTGCGTCCAGAATTATTCCCCTTCCCCTATCAGCAGAGGCCTGTTGCAAAAACGGTGACGTCACTTAAGTTCCAGCAGCTACAGACACCTCTTTTTGACAATGTATTATTCAGCATTTAATTAGGGTTCTGGTCATCCAAATTCAAACGTAACGTTTGATAGTGTAAGCCAGAAAAGTATTCTGCATGTGCATTGCCTTAGCATGATTTTGTTTGACATATCTACTGTTCACAGAGGAATTAAAACATTCATACCAAAATGCTAACACTCGTCCGCACAGCACTGGTTAGACAGTTTGGCCATGTGGCTAGAACGTCTTTGACGTAAGCTTATGGCCGCCACGCGCGCAGTGGGTGTAACAATTCGAACTTCGGATAATGTAACTCTGTGGGTTGTCTGGGGCCAGCAGAGGCGTTATTTCATTATGACAGACGGTATCGTATGATTAAATAAGATAGTCTGTAGGACGATGCAGCCTTCTTAACTCCTTTGAATTCGCTACGTGGCGTTCCAGAAGTTCATGTACGCTGCGCGTTTTTCATTCTATCCCTGTTGTAATTTTAAAGTATTTGTAACATATCTGTTACATAATTTCATGCAAGAAAATTCAACACCCGGTCATTAGCCCTGCCTTGCGAAAATTAGCGCCCCACATCTGGCGGAGAAATGCAATTCACCCTCCTGAATTAGTAAGCGTAAAGAGCAGCAATTACGATCCCCGGCGGGCGAGGTTAGTGAACATCACTTTGAATGCGCCAGAAAATTGTTCATGATATCCCAGAGAATAATCGTGTGCAAGCACAAGCCTCTACAGTTGATAATATATTCACCATTGTTTCAGAGAATCACAAAGCCAAATAGCAAAAAAGCGGCCAGAAAGCCTTTTCGCCAACAGTGAGGATCGAGAGTTATCGTAGTTTACATTTGAGGAAAGTGACCCTTTGCGGGAAGGNTCCCCGGCAGACGAGGTTAGTGAACATCACTTTGAACGCGCCAGAAAATTGTTCATGATAATCCCAGAGAATAATCGTGTGTAAGCACAAACCTCTATAGTTGATAATATATTCACAATTGGTTCAGATTTTTACAAAGCCAAATACCCAAAAACGGCCAGGAAGCCTTTTCGCCCACAGTGAGGATCGAGAGTTATCGTAGTTTACATTTGAGGAAAGTGACCCTTTGCGGGAAGGCATATGACACATTTAACGGGAATTAGAGTGGAAACCAGGAAACAAGATGTCCCAAAAATCCCCGGCGTCTGTAAAGTGCATTTAATCATCTTAGACGTGGAAATCAACAACAGTAATAATGGGTTTTATCAGACCTTTTTGTCATTATACCATTCTGAGAGGTCTTCGCTGATCACTGATTGACTTCCCGTGCAAGTTTATGTCACTGATCAGTTTTTGTCCTGTTTTATGTTTCCCCTGTACAGCTGAGCTCCACCCACATTTTTAGTGTTACTAAATTTAGCTGTCTAAAAAAAGGTAACGGTGTTACGTGATATCTGCACGTTTTATTTCTGTTTAACAAAAAGAATCGCTTCCGTCATTCAACAGATTTGAATATCTCGCTAATGACGTAATATACTTGACAGTCTCCAAAGCAAAGGAAGAAAACAGAAGAAACCAAATTTTAAAAAAAAAAAATCTGTAACAGCCGCGTCGTTAAACGTTTAAAAAAAAAAAAATTAAAAGAACTCGTTCATCGTTCAGCCAGGCATGAAACGGACGCTTTCGTCACATTTACGTTTATACAATCTCTTTCACTCAAGCACTTTTTGGCCGGGCGTATCCTCAAAATGCGAAGCCTATCCTTTGCAGTTTTAATTCATACCTTTTGTAACCTGTTCGCCGTCACTTGGGTGTGGCGTCATGTTCAGGCATAATAAGTTCCATTCTGTTTACCGGCGACGCATTTCTGATGATTGTGCGGTGGGATCATTTCATAGTGTAGACCTGGTGTAGGCTTTACCGGCTATTGAGACCATTGCTATGCTCTCCTTTTAGTTGCTTGTGGTTGTACACTTTGACGTTCTCAGATATCTATCACAAGGCTGTTTCTCTTTGATGGAACGTTAGGTTTCCATTCCGATTCAAGGTCCTGAATAAGCGAACTCATAAGTAGTCCAATAGCCATTCCACTTTTTCGAACTAATATATAAAGCTATCAGAGAAAAGAACGTTATGCAATAGAAGTCTCCCGGTTCAGGTATTGACCATCATTCGTTGCTCTTTTTGCTCCGTCACGTGACACCCTAAAATCTCATTCATTGGAGGCTATATCAGCCTCAGTTACGCTCTGTTTGTTAAGTGCACTTTTGGCTCGCGAGGATTAAAAGGTAATCTCAAAAGGCATAGTGTCATCACTTCGTCTGAGGACCTAGGCACATGCTGCTCTGTCTGTGATCGTGAAAGACAGATTCATTCAATTTCTGGACCATCAATAATTTTGAGACTGTGTCTTTTAAAACCACAACAAGAACTCTTTTAAAATGATTCTGCAAAGTGAGTATTGTCCTGTATTCATTTTCTATTCCATTATATAATCTCAAACATCTTAATGTGTTAGGTAAAGTCTCTTGCGTCTGGTCTTCTCGTCGACGCTGTTTTATGAATGGAGACAAGCTCGTTTACGCCGGCTGTTGTCATAGGATGGAGATTGTGGAATTATCTTTAAATGGGAAGAAGAATTTGGATTTATCTTAAAAGGAGGAAGAAAAATAACGTTTTTGGAATAATTTTTTAATGGCAAAAGACATCTTTTTTTCTTTTGTTATTTTAGCTGTTTTATGAGAAGATTAGTAGGAGTTCAGAACGAACTGAAAATGTTTGAACGGTGAACAAGTCGAAAAGTTTTAGTAGCCAGTTCCTACCATTATACTGATTTTGATTCCGGTCAGTTGCAGTTCATGAATTTTATCATTAGCTACCACCTAGAAGAGGCTGACGGCTGACAATCATGACTCTAAAACGTCAGTTAGGGTTGATGGCCTGCCTCATAAACTTCACTGGACGAAATTCGCACATTGCTTCAATAATGTGCTCGCTGACATAATATTTGGGGTTTGGGACATCTCCACATTTGAAGAAGACTGTGTGTTTGTGATTTTTTTTTTCTTTTTGTTTTCTTTAAATTGAATAAAGAAACAGCTCCATTGCCAAAGCTTTCCCATTAACCCCACTGGCAATGTCATATTTTTCAAGTACTATCACCAGATTATCATGAGCTTCTGAAGCTGTGTGTGGGTTTGTTTGAGTAAGAGTTTTACGAAGCTACACCAAGGTTATGACTACAGTATATAACACTCCTGTGCGTAGAACACTTCACTCAACAGGACGTAAGACGTAGGGTGCACTGGATATGACACCGGAATACAGTAGTTGTTTCTAGGAAGTACGTATATATGTACGTCCAAGCGCTTTTGCCACCAAGGGGATTAGAATGACCATGTTTGTCATACAACGTAGCGTAAGCGAAAGGGTAAATGCCATGGTCGACCACAACCGGATATCCTAAGGGGTCCTGTGAGATCAGGCGTTCAGGTAGATCCTGTGTTAATCACCGATCAGGCATGCATATCATAAGTGGTGTTTGTCAGATGTATATCAGGTAACCACACAATGGCAAAACGTGATCAAATATAACCTGTGTGAATGTCTTTTGTGACTGCTTAGTTTAAGTATGGATATTCCTGTAGCTGTTCAATAAACTACATCCTATCTGCATAAGGGAGTGCAAATACAGTACACGTCAATGCTGCTTAATCACCACTTTTTCTTAATTGCAGTATTTTTTTTCAGATTATAATGTTTACAAAAATCACGTAATAACTGCAACTACATTAATTACCTTTTTTTTTTATGCTCCCAACGAGTTGTGATTGAGCGGGGGTCGAGTTTTCAGCAGTTTTAGGTTTGACGTTGAGGGGAAGGCTGGGTGTTGCCTGTCCAGCTTTCATAGTCATCTGTTCTCAAGGTTTCAGCTGAAGCTCATGTAGCTCTTGTGAAAATAGAACCACCACGATTCATAAACAATAAGTAAGCTTACTTGAAAACCCTGCTGTGCAGGGTGTTGTCTACTGAAAGCTCGCTACAAAAAACCTTTATCAAGAAACACGATATCTAATATGTATTACCTTAAACTTTCCACAATGCTATTTCCGTAATTCACTTCCATATGCCAAGAACCAAGAGGTTGCTATTGCTCTTCAATCCACTACCCACGTCCCCCAGTGCCCCCCACCCCAAAAACAAGATGGAGAATGCCGGTCTCGGCGGTCTGTAGGTATGCNACATTCATTTAAATTTCGCGAGATTATTTTTCTGCACCGGTGTGAGTATGAAAATCAGGGTCAGAATATGAATTTTTGATGCCTGGAATATGAAAATCCAGTTTTGGAGGTTGGCAGCTCTGTAAGACGTAGGGTGCACTGGATATGACACCGGAATAGTTGTTTCTAGGAAGTACGTATATATGTACGTCCAAGCGCTTTGCCACCAAGGGGATTAGAATGACCATGTTTGTCATACAACGTAGCGTAAGCGAAAGGGTAAATGCCATGGTCGACCACAACCGGATATCCTAAGGGGTCCTGTGAGATCAGGCGTTCAGGTAGATCCTGTGTTAATCACTGATCAGGCATGCATATCATACGTGGTGTTTGTCAGATGTGTATCAGGTAACCACACAATGACAAAACGTGATCAAATGTAACCTGTGTGAATGTCTTTTGTGACTGCTTAGTTTAAGGATGGGTATTCCTGTAGCTGTTCAATAAACTACATCCTCTCTGTATAAGGAGTGCAAATACAGTACACGTCCAAGCTGCTTAATCACCTTTTTCTTAATTGCAGTATTTTTTTTTCAGATTATAATATGATTACAAAAATCACTTAATAACTGCCACTACATTAATTACCCTTTTTTTTTTTTTTTTNCCCTTTTTTTTTTTTTTTTGATGCTCCCAACGAGTTGTGATTGAGCGGGGGTCGAGTTTTCAGCAGTTTTAGGTTTGGCGTTGAGGGGAAGGCTGGGTGTTTCCTGTCCAGCTTTCACAGTCATTTGTTCTCAAGGTTTCAACTGAAGCTCATGTAGCTGTTGTGAAAATAGAACCACCACGATTCATAAACAATAAGAAAGCTTACTTGAAAACCCTACCGTGCAGGGTGTTGTCTACTGAAAGCTCGCTGCAGAAAACTTTATCAAGAAACACGATATCTAATATTATCTAAAACTTTCCACAATGCTAATTCCGTAATTCACTTCCATATGCCAAGAACCAAGAGGTTGCTATTGCTCGTCAAGCCACTACCCACGTCCCCCAGTGCCCCCCACCCCAAAAACAAGATGGAGAATGCCGGTCTCGGCGGTCTGTAGGTATGTCCCGAATTCAGAAAGCGTGACCTTTCTTGTTATAACAATAATAGAGACCCGCCCTTTCTCGCCCGGCAGAAAGGGGGAACTAGGCCCTAGTCCTCACACTGTTCTTCCGCGACTAATTGTGGCTTAAATTAATGTAGACCTAAGGTTCTTCAACAATGTGTATGTACCAGGGCCTGCTTTTTATTTGTAATTATGCTTTCATTCAGCTTTTCAGTCGCCGCACTTTTGTGCACAACACCATTCTTTAGCTGCAGGGTCATTCATGTTGTCTGATGCTGTCAGGTCAAAGAGTCGGTCTTATTGGGTTGTGTGTCCGTATAACTTTGACTCCATTTTCTTACTATAATTTTAGACTTCCATTTGGAATCCATTATTTCATACCATATTGAGTAGACACTCGCTGTTTCCTATCCGTATTTCGGCATCGCTCATTCACGCAGATCGTCTGTGTCTACCATTTTAATAATGACAGTATTATTATGCACACGATTGTTTATTTGCCCAGGACTAAAAAATATTCACCTGAACAGCGTCGTCTGCTGAATTTCGTAATCCCCAAAAGCACCATCTTCTTCTTTTTCTTGAACAACGTAGTCTCTTCTTCTTCCTGAACAGTGCTGTCTCCTTTTCGTCTTGATCAGCACCGTTTCCTTTTCTTCTTGAACGGTTTTTATCTCCTTTTCTTCTTTAACAGCTCTGTCTCCTTTTCTTCTTGAACGCTTTTTATCTCCTTTTCTTCTTTAACAGCTCTGTCTCCTTTTCTTCTTGAACGGTTTTTACCTCCTTTTCTTCTTTAACAGCTCTGTCTCCTTTTCTTCTTGAACGGTTTTTATCTCCTTTTCTTCTTTAACAGCTCTGTCTCCTTTTCTTCTTGAACGGTTTTATCTCCTTTTCTTCTTTAACAGCTCTGTCTCCTTTTCTTCTTGAACAGCTCTGTCTCCTTTTCTACTTGGACAGCGCTGTCTCCTTTTTCGTCTTAAACAGCACCGCCTTCTTTTCTTCTTGAAAAGCGACATCTCTTTCTTTCTTGAACAGCGCTATTTCCTTTTCCTCTTGAACAGCGCCATTTTCTTTTCTTCTTGAACATTTCTGTCTGACATTCTACTTGAACAGAGCCGTCTCCTTTTCTTCTTGAACAGCGCCATCTCCTTTTCGTCTTAAACATCGCCGTCCACTGCTGATTTAGATAACATACTTGTGTAACTGAATATGGTGGTTCGTTTGATGATACGGGGGAAAAAACTGCGAGCTATAAAAATCTGGATAACGAATACCCGAACTTCTTCATCCTGCTCCTACGTGTTCTCAGCGCGGTTTGTCACATTACACCGTTCTAGTCTAGATTGTAACAAATGCTTGGATATAACGGGCATTCCATTGACAACATGTAGCGACAGTCACGAGCACTCCATGTGACAAGGTTCGCCATTTGGCTTGACTTTGATAGGTCAAGGAGTCTTCATTTGCCTCTGAAACCTGGGCGTAGGGTTTTTCAGCATTGGCAGTCTGCTTGTCCAAATACTGTAGCAAGCGAAGCGACTAGACTAGAGTGGAGTACTTATACTGAGAGGCAGGAAAAGGCAAACCCGAATCATTTTCACCCTTGGTAAGTTTAATGATCGTTTTATTGCGGTATTCGTCATCTTTGAATTCGTCTAAAGGATCCAGCTTTTGTTCAGTCACTGTACGCGGACTGTATGTTATTCAGGGACATACAGGTGTGGGAAACTAAAGAACATGACGAAAAAACATTGAAAAAAGACATGCGGACATGATGTACTCCACTCCCTTCAGCCCACGCATTGCCATGCTCGAAGTCTGCATGTTTAAAAGTTAGAATTCACGACTTAGCTGCAATAAGATTGGCAAGTTTGAGGATGATTGTCCAACAGAAAATTAGATTAACGCCTCTTATCTCAAGGACGGTTTGTTAATGCAGTAGGAATAACAAGCGTGTGACAATGTGAAGTCAGTTAATGAATAACTTAGATAACTGATAAACACTAATTAAATTCACCGTCCAAATATAGGTTACACTCGGTCTCATGTCGCAATGACCTTTTCCATTTGCAGTAAACAAAATATGCACACTACAGTATAGCAGAGTGCACACAACAGTATATCAGAGTGTATGCTACAGTATATCATAGACGCCACATTCTATCATAGTGTATACTACAATATACCAGAGTGTATACTACAATATACAGTATCAGAGTTTACAGTGCAGTATAACATGTTTAACAGAGGATACACTATAGTATAACAGAGTGTACAGAAGAACTTTGTGGACAGGCTTTCTGCGGCCATTTCGTCTTATATCTAGGATGTGAGTCTTTGTGTGGGGAGGTTTCTGAAAACTGAATATTTCCAAGATCAGCAGCCCCGCCCCTTC